>JAGVVM010003121.1:0-49598 GCA_019149425.1 Psidium friedrichsthalianum
GTCAATGTTTGCTTGATGGATTGAATTAGCACAAATGTAAAGATTTAAGACTAAATTTGGTCAAAATAAAAGATTTAGAACTGAATCAGTATCAGTGCAGTAAATTTAGGACTTTTCCCACAATGGAAGAAGCTAGTGTTTTTTCACCATTCTAGCTCTCTCCTCCTTCTTTTTTTCCTTTTTTCTTTTTGGGCCTTTTGCACGGCTCTTGAAACCTCGCTTTCCTGGGGGCATGCATGATCTGAATTTCACCGTCCCTTTATCTTTTTGGAACTTTCGCAATAATAAACAGAAAATTCACATAGACCTTATGTTTTCGAAAATAAATTCATTATTGGTTTGGCTCATGCGGAAATTCCATTTTAATTTTTTTTGCTAATATCCACGTGTGCTCTCAAACGGACTTCCACGTTCAAATCTTGAAAAATTTTGCTTTTTTTTTTTGCTCTTTTGGTGCTTTTTCCAATTTCGTTCATCTCCAAGAAATAATGTGAGTGATGATTATTGTCAGCTACCATTTGGCGGTTAGGCAAAATCTTACTTTGAGGATTAATTAATCAAGCATCGAATGATTACAGCTACTAAAGGCCAAATCTTTTCAAAAGACCTAGGAATTTTGACAAGCGAAACAGGAAAATAACCATGTCTTGTCTTTACCACTTGTCATGCATGTGAATGAACAAGGCAACTCCGTCTTAGGCAAATTATATCAAAGGCTTAATACTATGAAAAATCCCAAACTGATATGTTTATGATAAATTTATTCTGCACTATTTTTTTTCAATCACGGTATGCTTATGAATAATTTACCTCCAAACTATTTCTGTGATAACAATAAACCTCAAATTGGTACATTTATAATAAATTACTCTAAACTAATTTTTGATCACCCAAAGCCCAAACTGTACACTACAGTAAATTTACCCTCCGTTGATTTCCGCTAAGCAAGGTTAATATCACGAAGAATTACAAACTGATGCACTTGTAACATATAGGGGTAAAAACCCCAAACTAATATACTCATCAACTGTCACGTGTCATCAACTCAGTAATTTGACAACTATTTAACATAGATGTACTAGTTTGAGATTTTTGTGGTTAAAAAATTAATGTGGGGTACGTTTATCATGTGTATACCGTTTGAAATTTTTTATGGTAAAAAATTAACTTGAAATAAATTTATCATAAGCGTATCATTTAAAATTTCCATGGTATTAATCCCAAATTAAAAGATCATTATAGCACAAAGTCAATTGCTGAAAATCGACCTCATCCAAATCTTTCGTGCTTTAGCTTTGTATCGAGGCAATGCATCGTGATTATACAAGTAATGTTCGCTGGGCACGAGTTAAAGCGGGTCAAACCTCGCGACTCGTCTGAAACCGACGGAGAAACTAAGGCAAGAAAACAACAGCACAACTGCATTACCGCGACTCTTCACGAGAGACGCTAAATGATGGGGTCGTGACATTTTCGTCGAGCCGTGTTTTAAGCGAAGGAATAAGTGTTTTTCAAAAAAAAATGCCAAGTGCGGTGATCAATGAAAATAATATTACTGGATGATGTCGAGCAGAAAAGGGTACAATGTGCATTAACATGAACCATATTGTATAATCTTTATATTTACCGTCACCAGGAAACTAAGGGTGCGCATGATAATACTTTTGGAAGTGAATTTCTGCTCCAAAACACTTTGAAAGAAATTAAACTTCTAAAGCATAAATCCGTTTGGTAAAATTTTTACCTTTGAAAGAAACTTCTATTTTCGAGGTGAATTTTTACTTCCGAAGTTGTTTTTTTTCCCCTCAATTTTACGACTTAAAAAAATTGCTTCTCGATTCAAGAAGTATTTTTTGGACAAAAAAAAAACTCAAGAAGTACGTCTCGCACCATTCTCTTTTCACTACACCCTCACCCTCTATCCAACCACGTCTGCCTTTGTTGACCTTTGCCATTGCCCACTGTTGACCACCGCCCATTGCTGCCTGCGACCACTGACACCTACCGCCCCTCACTGCCAACTGTCGACCGTCGCCATTGACCATCGCTGGCCGTAGCCCATCGCCGAACTCCACCGACCAACACCCATCGCCACGCGCAACCATCGCCAACTATCACCTGCTATCACCCATTGCAAACCTTCACTGGCCACCACCCGTTGACACCTCCAATCGCCCACCATTGCCCCCTAACCTTCGCCCATTACCGCCTACGACCATCGCCAGTGGCCGCCCACCGCTGACCACCACCACTGTTGGTCGTAGCCAACTGCCGATCATAGTCGCCCCCCACCACCACCGTCGACCATCGTGCCGTCCTTCACCGTAGTCTATTGCCAAACTCCATCGGTCGCCGTTGTTAAGTTGCTGTCTCCAGTAGTTGGAGTAAAAATAAATAATATTTTTTAATAATAAAAATTATTTTTAAAAAATTTAAATTTTTTTGAAGTAAAATTTTTCGGCTACCGATAATAATTTTTATAGAAAATTTTGTGTTAATAATAATTTAGAATTAGAAATTTGCAACGTTACTAAATGAATTTTGGAGTAAAATTAAAAAAAATTAAATTTTGTTTCTGAATAGAAAATAAAAAAATTAACTTTTCATTGAAAGTTAATTTAAAATTAAAAAAGTGTTTGTATGTGTGCGTCCTAAATTTCTCATGGAATAATCGATCGATCGGAGAGGTCTCTGCAAATTTCGTCCCGTGAACAATCACATCGGACGGCCACCAACTCATCGTCGAGCGACTTTCCCACGCTGGGACCCACTCGCTAACTTTCTCTCTCTCACGGAAATCCCCAATCAATCGCTGACGCGTGGGTCCCACTCGGGTCTCTTCCTCGTCAGTCCAGTCTTGATATATATCGCGCTTCGGCCTGGGCTGCATTTACTGCCAAACGCTCGGTCGGACCCGACACAAGGGAAACAAACAACGTCAAACCACGCTGTTCCATGTACGAGTCCTCCGGCCTCTGCAACCTCGCCCTCTTCCATTCTCTGTCTCTCTCCCCTTGCATTGTTGCCGTGACTGTGAAAGATGGAATCCTTGGAGAAAAGCTCGCATTTTGAGCAGAGACCCACCACCCTGCTTCATTGCACTCTCTTCCAACCAAGCATGAAGCTCTCTCTCCTCCTCCTCATCCTCCTCTCCCTCCTCTTCTTCACCCACCGCCATCCTCACGTCCACTCGTCCGCCCGTCTCGGAGCTCGATGCTCTCATGGCCCTGAAGGCCTCCCTAGACCCGTATGGCCAGGTCCTGACCTCGTGGGCTTGGGGCTCCGACCCGTGCGCCCCGACGAAGGCTCGTTCGACGGGGTGGCCTGCGACTCGCACGGCCGCGTCGCGAACGTCTCGCTGCAGGGGAAGGGTCTGAGCGGGAGGATCCCGCCCGAGATCGGCGGGCTCAGGAGCCTGAGCGGACTGTACCTGCACTTCAATGCCCTGGGCGGGGAGATACCCAAGGAGATTGGGGGTCTGACGATGCTGACTGACTTGTACTTGGACGTCAATGGCTTTTCTGGGGAGATTCCTCCTGACATTGCCAACTTGACTAATCTTCAAGGTTGGTTGGTTGCTATTGAACTCCTAGGCTCCGAACTCTTATGAACTCGGTTAATAATGTTGGCCTGATTGAGCTTGACCCTGGTTCTCGGGGGCTCTGCAGTTTTGCAGCTGTGTTACAACCGTTTCTCTGGAAGCATTCCTAGACAGCTAGGATCCCTGCAGAAGCTGAGCGTCCTCGCCTTGCAATATAATCGCCTAACCGGTGCGATCCCCGCGAGCTTGGGGGACTTGGCGAGCCTAAAGAGGTTGGACTTGAGCTACAATAACTTCTTCGGCTCAATCCCGGCAAGGTTGGCCAATGCTTCTAGTCTCGAAGCCCTGGATGTGCGCAACAATTCCCTATCGGGCTATGTCCCTGCAGGTAAATTTTTAGTCTGCTTGGATTCCAATGTCGCGGTTTCTTCGTTTTTGCCATTCAATTTTGAAGGACGTGTTTAACGGTCTTCCGCCTGTTTCCGTTTTCTTAGGCTTGAAGAGGTTCAATGGTGGTTTCCAATATGAGAACAACCCTGACCTTTGTGGAGTCGGGTTCTCTAATGTGCGACCCTGTCCGACCGTTTACCTGGACCGGCCCGAGCCGCTTGGACCCGATTCTCTTTTCAAGAAGAATATTCCCGAGTCGGCTGATTTGAAGTCTAGCTGCGGGAAATCCCACTGTCCGAACAGATTAAGCAGCCGAAAAGCCGGTGTTGTTTTAGGGGTGGTTGCTGTCATAGCTGTTATCGGGTTCACGGTCACTGGATTTCTCACCTTCTCATGGCACCGGCATCGAAAACAGAAAACTTCAAGCTCTTTAGACGTTTCAGATAAGCGGGTCAGTGCCACTCAGGTCATTGAGAATTATGCGAAGTACGCCTCTCCTCTCATCAGTCTCGAGTACTCGAATGGATGGGACCCGCTGGCCAAAGGCGGGGGCGGGAGCGTCTTCTCCCAGGAGGTTTTCGAGAGCTACATGTTCAACCTGGACGACGTGCAGCGCGCGACACAGTCTTTCCTGGAGAGCAATCTGCTGGAGAAGAGCAGCTTCTCTTCTGTCCACAAGGGATTCTCAGGGACGGGTCGGCCGTCACGGTTAAGCGCTATGCCAAGATGAGCTGCAAGTCCGACGAGGCTGAGTTCCTCAAGGGCTTGAAGCTCCTAACCAAAATAAAGCACGAAAACGTCATCAGGCTGAGGGGATTTTGCTGCTCGAAAGGTCGAGGCGAGTGCTTCCTGATCTATGAGCTCATGCCGAACGGGAACTTGTTGCAGTATCTTGACGCGAAGCCTGGAAGCGGGAAGGTTCTTGAATGGCCTACCCGAGTCGCTATCATAATTGGCGTTGCTCAAGGTCTATGTTAATCCATTGCTGCAATTCATCGATTTGGGACACTGACAAGCCTCTCAGTTTCTTCATTTCCACTTATTTTTTTTACAGGTATCAGCTACATACATGAAGATAAAGGAGACAAACCCAGGCTAGTCCACCAGTTGATATCAGCCGAGAAAGTCCTCATCGATCACTGGAACAACCCGCTGCTTTCGGACTCGGGTCTGCACCACCTCCTCGCAGATGATGTAGTCTTCGCCATGCTCAAGGCCAGCGCCGCCATGGGCTACCTCGCTCCGGAGTACACAAGCACTGGCTACTTCACCGAGAAGAGCGATGTATACGCCTTTGGTGTTCTGGTGCTCCAGATCCTATCGGGGAAGCGAGCAATCACTCCAGCGATCTGGCATGGAGTGGAAGCGTGTCGTTTTGAGGAATTTATCGATGAAAACCTCGAGGGGAACTTCTGGAGAAGGAAGCGACCCGGCTTGCTCGGATTGCGCTTCTTTGCACCCGGGACTCTCCTACTGACAGGCCATCGATGAGGACTGTGGTGCAGGAGCTTAAAACTCCGATTGGCATTTCTTGACAGTTCAACTATCACTTGTTACGCAATTTTCAGTCGCCGAGAGGCGAGACTGACAATTCCAATTAACTGCTGGGTTAATCACAGAGTCCCTCATATATCAGCAACAGCATCTTACTCATAAGAATGCTCAAAAAAAGACTGATCGTGTCCGATTCGAGTCCTTATTTTGTTTTGTGCTCCTTGATATAAAGAGACCATGTTGTAAATGATCATGCCATTCGGCGTGAATGAATCTACTGTTTCTGACTTACTACTTTGAATCTGAAACTTCCATCAATGATCTGTTTAGCGAACCGCGATTTTGCTTTCTAGAAATTGAATGTTAAGATCCCTGGTCTAGATTGTGCCGAAATGTTTCATATGTTCTCAATACGTTCTTTCCCCTGTCACCCTCTGAGGGCAAAAAGGAGGCAAGCTCTGCAGAAAACACAACTTGCATATAGGAAAGGAAAAGAAAGATTGCAGATCGTCAGTACATGATTCAATTAATCGCCATTTACAATTGCAAAAGTTTTAGGAGTTAGTGTCGATGAACAGATCCAGATCCAGCACAAGTCTTGGCCCTCTCTGTTTCTTTGGCAGATCCCAAAACCAAATGAATCTCGTCCTCAAGCTTCAATCTCTTTCACCCGCGGCAAAACGATCCTAAAAACATGCTCTTCACCGGTGCAGTCGTCCACCGTCACTACCCATCTGCTCTTCTTCCTGTACCTGCTGCCGCCGCCATGGCCAATCTTGCCGCCGGTGTTAGCATCTTTCACAATCCTAGTCACCATAAGTCCCTCCCCTATTGGCAAAAAGTGAACTCTGAATCCGCTCCACAGTGTGCACTGTGAAGGGCATTGTACCCCACGATAATCCCTCTGCCGGCACCTTCCTGCGCCGCCTCGAAGACCCCACGCGGGTCGTCGCCTTTGCAATCCAAGAGCACGAAATCCGCGCCTCTGAGCTCGTTTGACAAAAGGGTCCTCGGTTCCCCCACCAAGAACTCGACGCCCCTGGCATGAGGCCCGAGCAAGTCCCTGGAGGCTGTCGACTCGTCCAGCCCGGGCGGCGAGACGTGGACAACCCGCCCACCCGTCTGGTGTGCAGCCGCGACCAGCGCGAGCATCCTGGAGGCGTTGTCCTCAACGGCGCCGGGCGACGACATCATCACCATGAGCTGCGCATTATTTCCCGCCGCGAGCGCAGATATGAACTCTGTGAATCGGGCTCTTTCCCTCTCTTCCCCTGCACAAAAAAATGAGATCGCGTCTCGCGTTAGACCTTGCCCTGCTTCATTTCACGCAAAAATTTCCATGGCTACCCTGATCTCGATCAAACTGAGAGCTCTTCGCTTACCATTTTCAAGGCTCTGAGGTAAGCTTTTGTGGCATTTTCGGATGACCAGCAAGCAGCCATTCTCTAGTTGAGAACAAGTTTCTTTTGAAAGAGATGGTAGGAACTTAGATCGCGTCTTCTTGGAGTGAAGTTGGAAATGTGACTAGCCCATATTTATATAGACGTAAAATGAGAAATTAGAGAAAATAATTATACTTTTTCCGGAGGAATTAATTTAATTAATTTTATTTTTTTTAATCTGCCGGCCTGTATGGAAGAATCTGAGGCGCGGTTCGTGGTTGAGGGGACTATGGTCAGACAATTAATTGAAGGAGGCATTTATATTCATATCTATTTGTTATTTTATTATTTTCTTGAGGCGATTTTGTAATTGGGATAATACTATCAAAAATTTAAACCAATACACCTGTGATAGATTTACTCAAACTATTTTTTAACCACCAAGAATCCAAAACTTGTACACTTGTGACAAATTTACCCTAAATTGATACAGCTGTGATAAATTTACTCTCTTTTACCATCAAATTGCCGAGTTAGATGATATATGGTAATTGTTGGGTGTATACGTTACCCTCTATTTGTTATAAGCATATCAACTTGAGATTTTTTGTGATATTAACTCCATTTAATGAAAATTAACAAAGATAAATTTGTCATATGTGTACCGGTTTGAGATTTTTTACGATAAAAAATTACTTTGGGATAAACTTATCACAGTTGTACTATTTTAGAGTTTTTGGTGGTAAAAAAAATTGAGGTAAATTTGTCACAAGTGTACTAGTTTAGGATTTTTATGGTAAAAAAAATAGTTTGAAGTAAATTTATCACATGTGTATCAGTTTAGAATTTTTTGTGGTATTAACTCTTTGTAATTTCACTGATGATGTGAAATCACTCAGAAAGAGAAAGACATTGATAGATTGTATTGCTTGCAAAAATGATTTATAAAAATATAATTTTACCATCCACGAAATTATTTCAGGCGAAAATTAGGGTTGATAATGAGAATATTTTCTCATCTGATTGATTCTTTTAAGCAATATAAACAACCTTTTTATAAAAAAAAAATTCCATTTTAGATCTTCGATTTTCCGTGAGAAGATAGAAATGTGGAAGAAGAAGACCCCTTGCGTCCCTAGCTATATAATTTGAGGAATGTGTACCAATCCATACATAAAGGTTTGTTCTCGTATTGTTCAAAATCGATTATTTGAATGAGTCACCTCCCATCGGTTCATATATATATATATATATATATATATATATATATATATATATATTTCCTCATGATTTTCTGAAATCTTGATAATAATTTAAATTTTGGTTGGAAAGTAAAATTAAAAATTCCTGCTTTTGCCTTTTTCTTAATCTACAAACAAACTTGTTGAGCCAAAAATTACCTCCGAACCCAGCACCACCACAATTTTCGAGCTTACCCATCCGTCGAAAATTCCTTTTGCTTTCATTCTACCCTAGCTTGGTAGTTTCCGCCGCTGTATAGGGTCAAGTCTCGAGACTTAAAAATTTCTCAATTATAAATAGACGGAGTACCTAATTAGACCAACCATAATTTAATCTTAGCAAGTCCATGGGCCGGTGTCATTTCTATTTATTTGTTTTTGCCATGCACATGCACGCATTGGCTGACACGTACTTGTTCCGAGTTTCCTCCTTTTCTCTCTACATTATTGCTGGCCCTAGACCATATTTTCTAGGCCAAATTTATTTCTTTCCAAATCTGTAAACTTTCTTTATTGTAATGAAGGGCATGACATCTCCAACACGTCGACTACTAGTCTCCCGCATGTTGCCTAGATCACAATTGTTGGGTGTGGTTCGTATTTCCCTATGACAAGAAAGTATGTGGATCCCACTCCATACTAAGCAGGTTGGGCTCCGAGAGAGCTGCTTCGACGGGGCTTTCAAGCGCTTCTGGACACTAAAGTGCTTTTACAATTTAAACTTGTAAATTTTCATTAATAGTTTGGGTTTGGGCTTATGAATAACTGCTGGTATATAAACTCTTTTTCTCTTATAATTAAGTAATATAATGAAAGACGCGAGGTGCTAATTATAGTAGAATCCTCTGCTGAATGTAGCTCTAGTTTAAGGATGAATGAATCAGAATAAAATTTCGTGTCTTGATTTCTCTCTTTCGCTTTACGTTTTACTTCAACTTGATTGTGCACCAAATCCCGACAACAAAGACCTAAAAAATTATGAAATATTTCTTTAATTAAATTCCTGGTAATCATTTTGAGATTTTAGGTAGATTTCTCTGAATCTTGAAAAATGTGTCGTTGATATTCTGCTCACCATCTTTGCACTCTCCCCAACATATTCACGCTAGCTGTTTTGTTCCTTTATACGTAACATCAAGTATGGGAACAAATGGCATCAGTTTTGTTAGAGACAGAGGGGGACAAGGGATGCAATCTGCTCATGAATCATGGGTTGCACTTGTTGTTGCTGAGACATTGTACCTTCTAGACTGATTAATTAAGTGATTAAATGACAAATAGTGGTAGAGATAGGCTTAATTATAATCATCGATATTATGATAATTTGGTCTCGAGAAAAAAAAGATGAAGTGATTATATGGTTATTATGTTTTGGCGTGGTCAACCTCCAAACATGGACACGCAAAATTGGACAAGCACTGGGATCTAATTGGGTTCATGTTGCGTGCATTGACAGTAACAGCCGACCATAAATTTTTTTATTTGGCCAAAAAAAAAAATACCATTAATTTTTGGGATTAATATCACGAAAAACTCAAACTGGTACACATATGAAAAATTTATTATAAACTATTTTTTATCGCAAAAATCCTAAATTGGTACCTTTGTGACTAATTTATCTCAAACTATTTTTTCAATCACCAAATCTCAAACCGTTATATCTGTGATAAATGTATCTCAAATTAATTATTTTCCCTACCAAAAATCTTAAACCGGTACACATGTGACAAATTTATCCTTCGTTAGTTTTCGTTAAATTTGATTAATATCACGAAAAACTCTAAATTGATACGATAGAGGGTAAAAACCCCAATCATGTACATCCGTCAATTGTCACGTGTCATCTAACTCATGAATTTGAAATAAAATTTAAGGAAAACTAACGGAAAGCAAATTTATCACGGGATGTACCGGTTTGAGATAAATTTGTCAAAGGTATATCGGTTTAGGATTTTTGATGGTCAAAAAAATAATTTACAGTAAATTTATCGCAAATATATTAGTTTGGGGTTTTTTGTATTATTAACCCTAATTTTTGTAATCCAAGAAAATTTCCATGGCCAAACAATTTTCATGGGAGTTTTGTCATTTTTCTGACATGTTTCTCCCATTCTGTTTGCTTGTCTCAATGGTAAAAAGTAGAAAGAAATTGGCTTCAGAAGAGAAGGGAAGATGAAAGTGCGGTATTATTTATTTCATGATGCGATTTATAAGCCGATGGCAGAGGAATTCTTCGTTCTAATAATCATCTAACTCGTGAAATTTAAGTATCGAGCAAGTATAGTATGATTTATGTCTATTCCTATATTTGTATTTTATATTTTAATCATGATTATTAAAATTAATAAGAATTACTATTTTGCTGGTTATGTGATTTTCATTGTTTACTTTGTTTGAAGAAAAGGAAAGGAATGGGCATTTCACATTCCAGCCAGACATGCAATTATTCCTCTTGTCGAGTGCATGTCAATACTTTTGCTCTATAAATCAACTTTTGGCTAGAAGGTGATTTATCTACTTCTAAAGAGAAGTAATTTTTTTACTTTTTAAATAGCTTCAAAACTACTTTCGGAGCAAAAAAAAAATGCTTTAAAAGTAGAAAAATAAAGTTGTGTAACTAAATAGATTTATGCTTTATAAGTACTTTTGAAGCAGAAATTCTTCTTAAGAGTGTTGTCATGCACGCTCGTGTTCCTCTTTCTTCTCCCAAATAAGAGGAAAAAGAGCTTATGAATCATTTATAGAGTTTCAATCGTCAAATCATTTTAATATATAGTAAAAGAAGAATTTGCCCATTATTAAGAGACCATGCCAACTTACTCGCCACAAACACATAGGGTTTCCCAATCACATCACAAGTTAGCACGAATTTTATATAATAAGCCAATGTAAAATTACAAAAAATCCTAAAGTTATTGCGCTTGTTCCAGTTTAGTTCTGAATCTTTAATCATATCAATTGAGTCCATCCAGCCAATTTGATGGGAAATTACGAAAATGATCGTCGGCCGCCCTATATAGTATGATCGGCACTAAGGTGTAGAGTTTTTAATAATATTTAAATATATTTTTATTTTTTAAAATTCTTTATTTTTTCATTTATTTTTTTTATTTTTTAAATTTTATTCTCTTTTCCTTCTTTACATTTTTTCTACTATGGTCGGCAATGGTCACCAAGATGCCCTCACCCAGATATGGGCAAGGCAGCCTCGCCGACGGCCACAATAGTCTAGATGAGGGTTGTGACCCTCACTCAAGCCACAACCAGCCACAAAAAAAAAAAATAAGAAAAGAAGGAAAAGAGAAGAAAAAAAAGAAAAAATAAATAAAAACTTAATATAAAATTTAGAAGATTGTCCACATCAGCATCGGTCGTACCATATAGAACAACCAATGTTTACATCAATGATTTTTATGTCAAAATTAACCGACTGGACTTAACTACAAAACATGAAAATATTAAGGACTTAATTGGCGCAATTATAATATTTATGACTGAATTAATAAAAGTATAATAGATTTAGAACTTTTTTTGGTGATTTTCCCCAAGCTAGCATGAATTTATACATGATCGAATCATATATGTTGAATACACTGTTATCAATAAACTTCTTTTTAAGAATAGGTCAAACTCCGTTATTTCTCAAAAACAATAGCTAAGGGCTCAGAATAAGCAAATGTATTTAAGTATACTAACTAGTATGAGACTATAATTAGAATTACAATTGCAATTAAATTAAGAATTTATTAATTAGATTGTCAAATTTTAGAGTAAACAAATTTTTTGTTGAAATTGACATTGACCGATTAAGAGATGTGAGCAAAACGTAAGTAGATAGTCCGCATATGACGTCCTTGTAATCGCTTTTAGTTATGAGCATCGAGAGGGCACTTCGATATTCTTCTGTAGAACACTTCAAGAATATGCACTTTTGACAATAAAAACAAATGAAATTTAAATTCATTTTAACTTTTTTTTTCTTATTTACGCATAACCTTGCTTAATTTCATTTTTGACATTTCGCGTAGGTGGCGGTAATATGAACAAAAATTTATCCATTTTGACAAAGCTAATATTTACAGAGGTAAGATATATATTTTTCCGGTCAAGCAGAGGTACAATGTAAAAAAAAGGAAAAAAAAGGAAGGAAACAAGTGCTTTTTTGCCTGCAAAATGGCCACTTAAAATTAAAATATGCATGTTATAATTTTAATTACGGCAACCAACCTTGCTTAAAAATATAAAAACTAGAAAAAGAAGAAGAAGGAGGAGGAAAGGGATTATATTTGGGGTCTACAACTTTGACTTGTTGAATGATAAAGGATAAATTTGTCTCTTTGATGAAAATGAGATGGATTTAGTTATATTTAAAGAGAAATAGCTCCACCCTAATAATAAATTGATTTTTTTTTTTGGTTGAAAGAAGCCATTCATATATCAGAATAATTAAGAGGTACACAGTAGGCTTTCGATTCTAGCAAATTCCAAATAACTATGAAAGAAAGTAGAAACTTAAAAGCACATAACAAAGCACAGTCTATAAGTGAATGCACACGCTCAACCCTCTAGAATGGATCTCCCAATGTAAACATTCGACGGCCGATCACAAGATATAACGAGCCGAAAGATACGTCTTTCTATTTCACTTCCAAAATTACCCACACATTAACAAATAGGCCTTAGGACAAAAAGGACGTATTTAACATATTTCCCTTTTCTGGTAAAAAAAAAACAAAACATTCACCAATAACATTCTACTTCATTAACCCCATTGCACAACTACTATTCATGAATTTAGGCAAATTGCTAAGTACCATCAAACGGAAATCGATCTAAAAAGTATTCGCTAGAGCTCATCTTATCCTCTTCTCAATCTCTATCTGGTCTATTAGGGGTGTAAATGGTTCAGTTTGGTTTAGCTTTTTAAAAAAATTGAACTAAATTGAACCACTAGCATGCAAGCTTGAGTTGAGTCGAATCTTGCTTTGAACTGAATATGAATTGAACCAAAACTTCAGTTTGGTTCGATTGGGTTTTCAATTTTTTTTTTTTTTTTTCTTTTTTTTTTGGCTATCAAGCCCTCCCCGGCGTGAGGGCTTCCTGGCTCTCATTGATGCCCCGAGAGCCTAGGCAAGGATGTTGTGGCCCTCGCCTACCCTTGCCAACGCTAGATCTAGCTAGGGATGTCAAAACCGAAGTGAAAACTACACTGAATCGCAAACCGAATTGAAAATTTCATGCATTTTGATTCGGTTCGATTTTCGGTTTAGGTAATTGAAAAATAACTATTCTTTTTTCCAGTTCAGTTATTTTGATTTGATTCGGTTCGGTTCGATTAACCAACTCGCATGAAAATCTCCAAAACAACCCTCCCCCTCTTCTTTTTTTTCCCCATAGGATTGAGGGCCACAAAGCCCTCGCCCAAGCCCTTGTGGTGTCAGCGAAGGTGTCACAGTGCTCGTGCAGGGGCTATCAGCCCTCAGCCCAAAAAAGAAACGAAATAAAGAAAAAGGATAAATAAAAATTATTGACACCTAAATTTTGATTTTTCTTATTTAATCATTTCTTTAACAAAAAATTAGAGACTAACTTTAGTCCCTACAAAATAATTAAATCATTTTCATATGGTTTGCCCTTTTAGTATAGTTTTACTTTTTGCATTCATGTATTTGCATTTGGACCGGCGGCGGATGCATTTGGACCGACGGTAGATGAGAAAGAAAATTTTCAAAAAAAGAAAACAAACATTTTTTCAAAATAATCCTTACTCATATAAGTAATCTGCATATTTCAAAACGGAGTTGATTTTGTTGAGTGAAAGCAGCGATAGTAGTTGATTTTTGTTGAGAAATGGCTAGGATATTAATTGATGTGGTTGAGGAAAGATAGTGATATTTTATCTTATTTTGTTGAGCAAGGCTTGGGATATCAATTGAGCAAAACGAGGGACATCAGCTGATTTCATTAAGCGAAGGCTTACTTGCTTATAAAAGGGAAAGGGACGATCGTTAATAGAGAAAAGGGGGACTTTTTTTTTTTAGAGAGGATTGAGAGATGAGTGGAGAGATGGTAGAGAGAGAAAAAGAGAGTTTGGGGATTCTTCTTGCAGGTTCTTAAAAGGGAGACTATTCAATAAATTGAGGGGGAATTCACATTCAGAAATCTTTAAAAAAAAAACCCGTGAGGAAAGGAGAGCACTTGGAATGTCCGTCACCATGGAGGGTGCCTTGATCCCAACAAGCCTCGGAGAGGAGTTTCTTTTTTCTCTCTTTCCCTGCAGCTGGCACCCCAAAAGCACCCTAGAATTCACAGAACGACACTTCGTACTTGAGCAACACCCACAACTCAGGATCCCGAGCAAAGCCATGAAACCCCAACAACGGAGCTGTTCCTCACACCGAATTCAGCAGCTCTGACATATTTTGAGCTTTTTCCGTGGTGCACGAGTTCTTCAGGAGTCACGGACCTCCGTCCATTCACACAATTCCCCTTGGTTGACGACATATAACGCACGATGGGGAAATACTAGGAACAGGGTTATCTGACATCTGCAGCCCATTATGTTTGACTCTCCTCAGGATCTACTCACGTTGCCATTACAGAAGACACCTGTAGAAGCAATCAAAAAGGAAGTGCACGGCCACGGCCGCGAGCTTCCCTCAACAAACTTGAGGGGTCGTTCGTCACTGCGACCACGAGCACAGTTGCAGGTTTTTTTCGTTGAATCCAAAGCTGAGCGTCACGAGCATCCACTGTGAGCAGTCCCACACGATGCCTGTCAAAAACCGTCCGTGCCGGCATCTATCGTGGGTCATCAACGAGCGCCACAAATCTGTGAGCACCGCCGTGCCTAACCGTCATCCATCCGGGATCTCAAACCGATCCCATTTGATTCGAATTTTGGAAAGTTCCTCCACAAATTAGGTGAATTTCTTGTCCTTAGCGATTTGAATATTCGATTTTCTATTTGGAATTGTATCGTTATCTAACGAAATCTTTTGAGATATTGGTGATCAATTAGAAAAATCTTTTCTAATTCGCACCGCACATGTGGATTTAATTCTATCTATAAGGCTTTTAGATAGAATTATTTTCATAGTGGGCATTTCGAATTTTTAGGGTCAATCTATCGGGTTTTAGATCGAAACTTAATTCGAAAGAAATACGAAATATTCAAGTTAACTTATTCTCTACATTTAAGCTTATCTGATTGATTGGTTGACTTTCCATATTTAAATTTAACTAATTGGATTATTATCTTTTTGCAATATATGAATGAATGTTGAAAACCTCGAAAAAATATTGCATATACATATTTGCAGCATATAGATTAGAATTAACATGTTTAAATTAAATTGCACTCTAGGATAAAATCATATAGATAGAATTGCATGTTTAATTGGTTTTTGGAATAAACTAGATTAGATTTCATTCTGGGTTAGAATATGCATGTTAGATAGATAATTATGCCTAAAATAGTTTATCTTTATGGGTTAGGGTTTAAGTCAATTAAAATCCTTAATGTGTAAAATAACTATCTTTTAGGCCTATTATATTTTAGGGCCATAATTAAATTCGAAAAAATAAAAAAATCATCTTTGCCATGTCATCATGCATTACATGTCATATTTGTCATGTCATTTAGAGTCACATGTTTAGGTTAATTAATTAATTCATTATGTAGATTGCATGCTAGGATTGATTTAATTTTAATTGCATGTTATATAAAGTCAGTCATGTAGTTTAATTAAATTCGTATACATTCTTAGTATAGATTGCATTTATTTATGTCATTGCATTTAGAATAATTTCATGCATTACATTTTAGTTTATTTTTCATTAAAAAGTGAAAATAAAAAAAAGAGAAGATTGTCTGGCACATGCTCCTCGCTGATTATTTTGAGTGCTGAGTGTTTGTTTGAGTTCTCGTCCGATAACCTTTGTTAGGTTAAGATTGAATCAAACTTGCCTGATCAAACTTTTTTTCATGAAATAAAAAGTTGCCAAAAGGGCGTTAGAGTAATCTAGAGTAATCAAGTCTTCAGGCTCATTATCTCTGGTTCACAGAAATAAAATAACACTCCTGCTATTTTATTTAGATTCCTAATCAATTTACCTTAAATGATTAGTGGCGACTCCAAGTTAAAAATTTTTGCATGTTAAATATTGGGCCTAAGTTGCGATTTGGTAGAGTTTGAGAGAACTCGAACTAGATTAATTAATTTAATTAATTAATCTGGTAATCCATTAACCTAAGATTGGGAAAGTCGATTTTTAGGTTGCGACAAAAATAAAACAAGAAAAATCGATAATTGAACTAAGTTGAATCGAATCGAATCGAACTGAATTTTTGGTTCAATTCATATTTAGTTCAGAACGAGATTCGATTCAATCCAGGCTTGTGCGCTAACGGTTCGGTTCGATTTAAGTGAAAAATTTATCTGAACTGAATCATTGAGAAAGAAAATTGGAAAAAAAATTATTTTAGAGATTTTCGGTACGATTTAGTTAACTGAACTGATAATCGAATTGGAACAAAAGAATGGTTATTTGCGAAGTATTTAGACCAAAAACAAGAAAAAAAGCTTTGCGAAGTGGAAAAAAAAAGGACGGGCTTGACTGGACCAACCGTTCACCAACGGTGGTGGACGCGACAAAAAGCCAAGAAAATAGCTCCAACATGGCGTTCCCCCCCGCCACAAGGATCAGCGATGGAAGCTCTCTATCTGTTGTGCTCCATCGTCTCTACGTGCTTCACGTCCCTCGCTCTCTCCCTCCTCCTGCCCGTCCACGCCCTCCTCAGGTGGCTGTGCGGTTCACGCGCCGCCGCCGGTCTCTCCTGGGTCGAAGGCGGCTGCGAGCCGGCCGCTCTCTACGAGGGCACCGTCTGGCACGAGCGCCGCCGCCCCGTCCGCCACTCGTTCCAGTACGCCGTGAGATACGCGCTCATGGACCTCGACCGCGCGCCCCACGCGCCGTCCGGCCACCTCTCCGCCGACGAAGCTCGACAGTTCGCTGATACAAATGGACCAATGTAATAATTTCGGTTCTTTGTCGTGTAGTTTCATTTTTTTTTAATGCTGTGCTTTATGAAGTAATTTCAAGAATGTGGTTGCGAAATTAAACCTCAATTCCGGGCTTCTAGCATTGAAAGCAAGCAAGATCTTCTCTTTTAAAGAAATAAATGTCTGGTTCTGACTTCTAGAGAGAGAAGAGAGACTGAAGATGAAGATGAAAGTTGCTTCTGTTCAAAGAAAGAACGAGCTAAGGGTTGAGTAGTTGGCCGCTTCCCTTGAAAATAATATACTCATCGGCTTCGTTTGGGCTTGCTTAAGATTTTCTTGTATTCAAATGGAAGTCCCAAAACTTTCTGTAGCAAACAAGCCCTACCCTTATCACTTCACTGGTAATACTTTGATTCTAAAAACTTTTCTGATTAGTTGTTTGAATCATACATATCATTACGTAGTATGAAACCTGATCGCTATAAATCCTCTTTCTGAAAATCAAAAGCAAGCTTTTCTCATATATTACGCAATCTAATATTGACATAGAAGAGTTAAAGAAAGTAGTAATTAGGTTAGAGTCTTGCATTTTGTGACATAAAATGGACACATTGTGCAACTTAAAAGAGAAAAAAGATCACGGCCTGAGAGCAACCCATTACATAACGTCCGCAACACCCGCTTCACAGCAACGGCAACCATGATTTGATTCCTTGGTTTGCTATATTTTCAACGTGCGAATTCTGTGGTCTTTTCTCTTCTCGTTGGTTCGATTTATCTTTTACTAAGCTATAGTTATTAAGGTGTAGTGTTCTGGAAGCTAATGTATTCATTTTTCTGTGCAGATTTCTCTTAACAATACCTCCTAGTGTGGGGTATGAACAGAACCCATTGAGCTTGTACTATTGCTATGATCTGAAAGGTACCACTCAACATTTGTGCAAGTGCATTGCCGAGGTATGATGAGTCTTCCAGTTCATGTGCTTCAAAAGTTTGTGTGTATTGTAGGGACACATATACTTTGGATTGTCCAAAATGCTCACGAACCTGTTTTTCGCAAAATCAGGAGAGCCCCTTTTGTCCTGTAGCAACAACACTGAAGTATGATTCAAACCCATTGATGCCCCTTGGTCCTATGGAAATGTGCAAAATTTAAGACCTAGGTGACTGACTGCAGTTAGTGCTATGAGCATCCAGGGATATTGGTTTCTGTAAAGGGGCTGTTGGTGTGGTTTATTTTATTTAAGTATTACAGTACCTTCCGCATTGGACCTCAAACTAGAGACACAATTGTTCTGGAAGTGTATACCAGCCAGCCAAACATATATCATATGGATTATATAGTTGTGGATACTGGATAATCTGCTAACGAGGACTCCATCTAGTATTTTGGCTCATTGGGATTGATCAAATAGTGATCAGCACATGACTAGTGCCTGTTTTTTAAAGCATAAATAGGTGAAACTATAGATTCAAAAACATAGCATTATCAGTATGCAAGCTGCATAATGCAGGGTTGTAAGGGTCTTGTATGGAAATGTCGAATTTAGTGCCTCCACTTTTATCACATGTCATACAGTAAAGCACAGGAATATATTGCTGACCATCTTATCCCCAATATTCTCCTTGTTTTCTTGTGTAAATGCAT
This sequence comes from Psidium friedrichsthalianum, assembly GCA_019149425.1. Classification (NCBI taxonomy): domain Eukaryota; kingdom Viridiplantae; phylum Streptophyta; class Magnoliopsida; order Myrtales; family Myrtaceae; genus Psidium; species Psidium friedrichsthalianum. Next base: position 18,702 of record JAGVVM010003121.1, read on the forward strand.
CTGAAGTACCATTCTTGCATGGTGTTTGTGTTATTGTTGTTACAGCCACTGACTTCAACCATCCAATGATAAAACTGCTTTCTATGTCATTGGCAATTATATTATGATTTGACGTCTTGCATTTTTTGTGAAGTTGTTTACATTTACTGTAGCATTTGCAGTTAGTTGATGGACTTCTGTTGGTGCAGGTAACCAATACACCATGGGGTGAGAGGTCTTGTTTGTTTTCAATCCAAATTCTGATTTGGTCGCGAAGCCTCTTCATGTCAGTCCATTCATGGTATGTACAATTCTGTTGGCTCACTTCGTTCACTTTCCTCTGCTGTTAGTTCTTTGCACAACAAATAGATTATTTTAGAAGGTTTGGGCAATCCATGAGGGTCCCATTTTCATGGTATCAATGGAATGCCTTATTCGTATATGCTTAAATAGCACCATCAACTAGACACTTTGCATAAATAACAAACAAAAGCATCCGTTCCACTAGGACTTAAAAGTTCTTTCTTTGCCTTTGCACTTTTTGTCCTTTGCTGTCCCATAGTTCTGATATTTATCATGTATGACTGATTACTTTGACATTATTATTTAGTACATGAATCTTGCACTCTCTGTTATTCTATCACAAGTTGGCTTAACTGTGTAGATGTGTATTTGATTCATTCAGCAATAATTGTTTTTCTCAAGAGGCAAGTGATGCTGTCCCTCTGTTCCTGTGACTAGTGATTTTATCTTAACATGTCAGTATCAACTATCAAATTGTTTTGTACCTATATTTCTAATTCAATATAGTAAAAGCCTAAAACATCTTGGAGAACAGTGTCAGATTTCAAGTGGTTTTGCGCATGGCATACAACTTGAAATTGATTATATTATAATATGTAGTCCTAGTGATGGATGACCTAAGAGAAAAGATCCAACGCACCTTGGAGAGTGAAAATGATGTCCCTTCTCATAAAATTGTGGTCTTGAAAACCTGTCATGTGCTTCCTACTACAATGTCAAGTAAAATATGGCAGATGAGACAAGTTTTGAGCACCTCGACTTATGGATGTTCTGCACTCCAGCTTGAGGCCTGTTGAATTTCTGACTTGTCAGATACATCCTCACCCTTGTTAGCTAGAAATATTTTAAAACTTCATGGAAGACCTACCCATGCCAACATTTATCCAAGGATTTCCAACTTCTGATAATGGATCAGATTGCTCTCCCATCATTTGAATGTTCTCACTCACTTAATCTTGAAAATAGTCAATTCAATTTAAATCTTGAGCAAAGTGTCTGCAATACTATGCTCATTATTGTTGTTGCAATAGTCCGTTTCTCTATCATAGCATAGCGGAGTTTATCAAGAGTTATCAGAAATCTGCACAGTACACAAACCTTTTCCTTGAAAAATAGCATGTAGTTTCTCATTCAGTCTCGTTGCTTATCTTTTGAATCTTTAGGAAGAATAACTTATTACAGTTTATTCTGCCGAAAGTAATTGCAGGACATGCTTGGGAATTGGAGTATAAAAGCAAATGCTCCTGAAGACAATCTATTTGTGGCCATTTCAGTTCAGCATCCCAAGCTTGGTAACTACTTCACAGCTACCCTGAAAGCCAAGAGAGTTTCCTTGTCAACCCTGTCGAATCACGCAACATTCTTCTGGTTGATGCCTCATAAGGTGGCATTATGGATATACTGGCATGTGAGTGAAACTGCCTTTACCGTCTTCTGTAGCATTGTTAATCAGCCTAGACAGTAAAACCCTTTCTTTTCCTCTATTTTGGGTATTTCTTTTCTAACTTTCAATTCCTGGAGTCATGCCAGGATTGAATTAGGCCTTATTTTCCATTTGTCAGCTTTCTTGTGAGTGAACCTATGGAAGATCAAATATCTTGTACATGAAGTTACTAGGGAGAGATGCCCAACAAAATTAGGTATGATAATGTTTTTGGTCAGAGCAGACCATATGGCATATGGATTTAGTACCTAGCAAAGTAGTTAGCGGTGAAATTTGTGATAAAGGTCATTCCTCAGGAGTTTGTTTGTCAAACTCCTGAGGAATGACCTTTATCACAAATTTCACCGCTAACTACTTTGCTAGGTACTAAATCCATATGCCATATGGTCTGCTCTGACCAAAAACATTATCATACCTAATTTTGTTGGGCATCTCTCCCTAGTAACTTCATGTACAAGATATTTGATCTTCCATAGGTTCACTCACAAGAAAGCTGACAAATGGAAAATAAGGCCTAATTCAATCCTGGCATGACTCCAGGAATTGAAAGTTAGAAAAGAAATACCCAAAATAGAGGAAAAGAAAGGGTTTTACTGTCTAGGCTGATTAACAATGCTACAGAAGACGGTAAAGGCAGTTTCACTCACATGCCAGTATATCCATAATGCCACCTTATGAGGCATCAACCAGAAGAATGTTGCGTGATTCGACAGGGTTGACAAGGAAACTCTCTTGGCTTTCAGGGTAGCTGTGAAGTAGTTACCAAGCTTGGGATGCTGAACTGAAATGGCCACAAATAGATTGTCTTCAGGAGCATTTGCTTTTATACTCCAATTCCCAAGCATGTCCTGCAATTACTTTCGGCAGAATAAACTGTAATAAGTTATTCTTCCTAAAAGATTCAAAAGATAAGCAACGAGACTGAATGAGAAACTACATGCTATTTTTCAAGGAAAAGGTTTGTGTACTGTGCAGATTTCTGATAACTCTTGATAAACTCCGGCTATGCTATGATAGAGAAACGGACTATTGCAACAACAATAATGAGCATAGTATTGCAGACACTTTGCTCAAGATTTAAATTGAATTGACTATTTCAAGATTAAGTGAGTGAGAACATTCAAATGATGGGAGAGCAATCTGATCCATTATCAGAAGTTGGAAATCCTTGGATAAATGTTGGCATGGGTAGGTCTTCCATGAAGTTTTAAAATATTTCTAGCTAACAAAGGGTGAGGATGTATCTGACAAGTCAGAAATTCAACAGGCCTCAAGCTGGAGTGCAGAACATCCATAAGTCGAGGTGCTCAAAACTTGTCTCATCTGCCATATTTTACTTGACATTGTAGTAGGAAGCACATGACAGGTTTCAAGACCACAATTTTATGAGAAGGGACATCATTTTCACTCTCCAAGGTGCGTTGGATCTTTTCTCTTAGGTCATCCATCACTAGGACTACATATTATAATATAATCAATTTCAAGTTGTATGCCATGCGCAAAACCACTTGAAATCTGACACTGTTCTCCAAGATGTTTTAGGCTTTTACTATATTGAATTAGAAATATAGGTACAAAACAATTTGATAGTTGATACTGACATGTTAAGATAAAATCACTAGTCACAGGAACAGAGGGACAGCATCACTTGCCTCTTGAGAAAAACAATTATTGCTGAATGAATCAAATACACATCTACACAGTTAAGCCAACTTGTGATAGAATAACAGAGAGTGCAAGATTCATGTACTAAATAATAATGTCAAAGTAATCAGTCATACATGATAAATATCAGAACTATGGGACAGCAAAGGACAAAAAGTGCAAAGGCAAAGAAAGAACTTTTAAGTCCTAGTGGAACGGATGCTTTTGTTTGTTATTTATGCAAAGTGTCTAGTTGATGGTGCTATTTAAGCATATACGAATAAGGCATTCCATTGATACCATGAAAATGGGACCCTCATGGATTGCCCAAACCTTCTAAAATAATCTATTTGTTGTGCAAAGAACTAACAGCAGAGGAAAGTGAACGAAGTGAGCCAACAGAATTGTACATACCATGAATGGACTGACATGAAGAGGCTTCGCGACCAAATCAGAATTTGGATTGAAAACAAACAAGACCCTCTCACCCCATGGTGTATTGGTTACCTGCACCAACAGAAGTCCATCAACTAACTGCAAATGCTACAGTAAATGTAAACAACTTCACAAAAAATGCAAGACGTCAAATCATAATATAATTGCCAATGACATAGAAAGCAGTTTTATCATTGGATGGTTGAAGTCAGTGGCTGTAACAACAATAACACAAACACCATGCAAGAATGGTACTTCAGATGCATTTACACAAGAAAACAAGGAGAATATTGGGGATAAGATGGTCAGCAATATATTCCTGTGCTTTACTGTATGACATGTGATAAAAGTGGAGGCACTAAATTCGACATTTCCATACAAGACCCTTACAACCCTGCATTATGCAGCTTGCATACTGATAATGCTATGTTTTTGAATCTATAGTTTCACCTATTTATGCTTTAAAAAACAGGCACTAGTCATGTGCTGATCACTATTTGATCAATCCCAATGAGCCAAAATACTAGATGGAGTCCTCGTTAGCAGATTATCCAGTATCCACAACTATATAATCCATATGATATATGTTTGGCTGGCTGGTATACACTTCCAGAACAATTGTGTCTCTAGTTTGAGGTCCAATGCGGAAGGTACTGTAATACTTAAATAAAATAAACCACACCAACAGCCCCTTTACAGAAACCAATATCCCTGGATGCTCATAGCACTAACTGCAGTCAGTCACCTAGGTCTTAAATTTTGCACATTTCCATAGGACCAAGGGGCATCAATGGGTTTGAATCATACTTCAGTGTTGTTGCTACAGGACAAAAGGGGCTCTCCTGATTTTGCGAAAAACAGGTTCGTGAGCATTTTGGACAATCCAAAGTATATGTGTCCCTACAATACACACAAACTTTTGAAGCACATGAACTGGAAGACTCATCATACCTCGGCAATGCACTTGCACAAATGTTGAGTGGTACCTTTCAGATCATAGCAATAGTACAAGCTCAATGGGTTCTGTTCATACCCCACACTAGGAGGTATTGTTAAGAGAAATCTGCAACAGAAAAATGAATACATTAGCTTCCAGAACACTACACCTTAATAACTATAGCTTAGTAAAAGATAAATCGAACCAAACGAGAAGAGAAAAGACCACAGAATTCGCACGTTGAAAATATAGCAAACCAAGGAATCAAATCATGGTTGCCGTTGCTGTGAAGCGGGTGTTGCGGACGTTATGTAATGGGTTGCTCTCAGGCCGTGATCTTTTTTCTCTTTAAGTTGCACAATGTGTCCATTTTATGTCACAAAATGCAAGACTCTAACCTAATTACTACTTTCTTTAACTCTTCTATGTCAATATTAGATTGCGTAATATATGAGAAAAGCTTGCTTTTGATTTTCAGAAAGAGGATTTATAGCGATCAGGTTTCATACTACGTAATGATATGTATGATTCAAACAACTAATCAGAAAAGTTTTTAGAATCAAAGTATTACCAGTGAAGTGATAAGGGTAGGGCTTGTTTGCTACAGAAAGTTTTGGGACTTCCATTTGAATACAAGAAAATCTTAAGCAAGCCCAAACGAAGCCGATGAGTATATTATTTTCAAGGGAAGCGGCCAACTACTCAACCTTAGCTCGTTCTTTCTTTGAACAGAAGCAACTTTCATCTTCATCTTCAGTCTCTCTTCTCTCTCTAGAAGTCAGAACCAGACATTTATTTCTTTAAAAGAGAAGATCTTGCTTGCTTTCAATGCTAGAAGCCCGGAATTGAGGTTTAATTTCGCAACCACATTCTTGAAATTACTTCATAAAGCACAGCATTAAAAAAAAATGAAACTACACGACAAAGAACCGAAATTATTACATTGGTCCATTTGTATCAGCGAACTGTCGAGCTTCGTCGGCGGAGAGGTGGCCGGACGGCGCGTGGGGCGCGCGGTCGAGGTCCATGAGCGCGTATCTCACGGCGTACTGGAACGAGTGGCGGACGGGGCGGCGGCGCTCGTGCCAGACGGTGCCCTCGTAGAGAGCGGCCGGCTCGCAGCCGCCTTCGACCCAGGAGAGACCGGCGGCGGCGCGTGAACCGCACAGCCACCTGAGGAGGGCGTGGACGGGCAGGAGGAGGGAGAGAGCGAGGGACGTGAAGCACGTAGAGACGATGGAGCACAACAGATAGAGAGCTTCCATCGCTGATCCTTGTGGCGGGGGGGAACGCCATGTTGGAGCTATTTTCTTGGCTTTTTGTCGCGTCCACCACCGTTGGTGAACGGTTGGTCCAGTCAAGCCCGTCCTTTTTTTTTTCCACTTCGCAAAGCTTTTTTTCTTGTTTTTGGTCTAAATACTTCGCAAAATAACCATTCTTTTGTTCCAATTCGATTATCAGTTCAGTTAACTAAATCGTACCGAAAATCTCTAAAATAATTTTTTTTCCAATTTTCTTTCTCAATGATTCAGTTCGGATAAATTTTTCACTTAAATCGAACCGAACCGTTAGCGCACAAGCCTGGATTGAATCGAATCTCGTTCTGAACTAAATATGAATTGAACCAAAAATTCAGTTCGATTCGATTCGATTCAACTTAGTTCAATTATCGATTTTTCTTGTTTTATTTTTGTCGCAACCTAAAAATCGACTTTCCCAATCTTAGGTTAATGGATTACCAGATTAATTAATTAAATTAATTAATCTAGTTCGAGTTCTCTCAAACTCTACCAAATCGCAACTTAGGCCCAATATTTAACATGCAAAAATTTTTAACTTGGAGTCGCCACTAATCATTTAAGGTAAATTGATTAGGAATCTAAATAAAATAGCAGGAGTGTTATTTTATTTCTGTGAACCAGAGATAATGAGCCTGAAGACTTGATTACTCTAGATTACTCTAACGCCCTTTTGGCAACTTTTTATTTCATGAAAAAAAGTTTGATCAGGCAAGTTTGATTCAATCTTAACCTAACAAAGGTTATCGGACGAGAACTCAAACAAACACTCAGCACTCAAAATAATCAGCGAGGAGCATGTGCCAGACAATCTTCTCTTTTTTTTATTTTCACTTTTTAATGAAAAATAAACTAAAATGTAATGCATGAAATTATTCTAAATGCAATGACATAAATAAATGCAATCTATACTAAGAATGTATACGAATTTAATTAAACTACATGACTGACTTTATATAACATGCAATTAAAATTAAATCAATCCTAGCATGCAATCTACATATTTTTTTTTTAACCTTAACATGTGACTCTAAATGACATGACATATATGACATGTAATGCATGATGACATGCAAAGATGATTTTTTTTTATTTTTTCGAATTTAATTATGGCCCTAAAATATAATACGCCCAAAAGATAGTTATTTTACACATTAAGGATTTTAATTGACTTAAACCCTAACCCATTAAAGATAAACTATTTTAGGCATAATTATCTATCTAACATGCATATTCTAACCCAGAATGAAATCTAATCTAGTTTATTCAAAAAACCAATTAAACATGCAATTCTATCTATATGATTTTATCCTAGAGTGCAATTTAATTTAAACATATTAATTCTAATCTATATGCAGCAAATATGTATATGCAATATTTTTTCGAGGTTTTCAACATGCATTCATATATTGCAAAAAGATAATAATCCAATTAGTTAAATTTAAATATGAAAAGTCAACCAAATCCAATTAGATAAGCTTAAATGTAGAGAATAAGACAACTTGAATATTTCGTAATTTCTTTGAATTAAGGCTGTGTTTGTTTCACGGAAAAGAACTTCCTGAAAAATGTTTTCCGGATTTCCGGCGTTTGGGAGGCGGAAAATGAGCTAACCTTGGAAAACATTTTCCTCCTATGAAAAAGTTTCTTTGAAAAATGTGGAAAATGATTTCCTCTTTTGAAAGAGGAAATCATTTTCCGCCGGTTGCTGCTACCGGTCCTCGATGGCCGCCGCCGCCGCGCCGCCCGCCGCCGCCCGCCGTCGGTCGCCAGCCGCCGGCCGTTGAAAATCAATTACTTGACAAACGACGGAAATTGTTTTCCAGTTCATTTTTAAATATTAGCCAAACATCGGAAAATGTTGTTATTTTCTTGAAAAATGACTTCTTGAAAAATGTTTTCCTACAGGAAGTCATTTTCCCTGAAACAAACGGAGCCTAAGTTTCAGTCTAAAAACCTAATAGATCGACCCTAAAATTCGAAATGCCCACTATAAAAATAATTCTATCTAAAAGCCTTATAGATAGAATTAAATCCACAATGTGCGGTTGCAAATTAAAAAAGATTTTCCTAATTGATCACCAATCTCAAAAGATTTCGTTAGATAACGATATAATTCCAAATAGAAATCGAATATTCAAATCACTAAGGACAAGAAATTACCTATTTGTGGAGGAACTTTCCAAAATTCGAATCAAACGGGATCGGCTTGAGATCTCGGATGGATGACGGTTAGGCACGGCGGTGGTCACAGATTTGTGGCGGTCGTTGATAGACCTCGTGTGGGACTGCTCACAGTGGATGCTCGTGACGCTCAGCTTTGGATTCAACGAAAAAAACCTGCAACTGTGCTCGAGGTCGCAGTGACGAACGGACCCCTCAGGTTCGTTGAGGGAAGCTCGCGGCCGTGGCCGTGCCCGTGCCCGTGCCCGTGCACTTCCTTTTTTGATTGCTTCTACAGGTGTCTTCTGTACATGGCCAACGTGAGTAGATCCTGAGGAGAAAGTCAAACATAATGGGATGCAGATGTCAGATAACGATGAAGAAGACGGCTATAACTTAATCCTATTTTTTTTTTCACTCCCTGCTCCTAGTATTTCCCCAAGCTCTCTTTTTCTCTCTCTACCATCTCTCCTCTCCTCTCCTCTCTGGGTTCTCTCTTAAAAAAAAGTCCCCCTTTTCTCTATTAACGATCGCCCCTTTTATAAGCGAGTAAGCCTTCGCTTAATGAAATCAGCTGATCTCCCTCGTTTTGCTCAATTGATATCCCAAGCCTTGCTCAAAAAAATAAGATAAAATATCACTATCTTTCCTCGACCACATCAATTAATATCCTAGCCATTTCTCAACAAAAATCAATTACTATCGCTGCTTTCACTCAACAAAATCAACTCATTTTTGAAATATGCAAATTATGTGTATGAGTAAGGATTTTTTTTTTTTGAAAAAATGTTTGTTTTCTTTTTTGAAAATTTTCTTTCTCATCCGCCGTCAGTCCAAATGCATCCGCCGCCGGTCTAAATGCAAATGCATGAATGCAAAAGGTAAAACTATAATAAAAGGGCAAACCATATGAAAATGATTTAATTATTTTTGCAGGACTAAAGTTAGTCTTTAATTTTTTTGTTAAAGAAATGATTAAATAAGAAAAATCAAAATTTAGGTGTCAATAATTTTTATTTATCCTTTTTCTTTATTTCGTTTCTTTTTGGGCTGAGGGCTGATAGCCCCTGCACGAGCACTGCGACACAAGGGCTTGGGCGAGGGCTTTGTGGCCCTCAATCCTATGGGGGGAAAAGAAAAAAGAAGAGGGGGGAGGGTTGTTTTGGAGATTTTCATGCGAGTTGGTTAATCGAACCGAACCGAATCAAATCAAAATAACCGAACTGGAAAAAAGAATAGTTATTTTTTCAATTATCTAAACCGAAAATCGAACCGAATCAAAATACATGAAATTTTCAATTCGGTTGCGATTCGGTGTAGTTTTCACTTCGGTTTTGACATCCCTAGCTAGATCTAGCGTTGGCAAGGGTAGGCGAGGGCCACAACATCCTTGCCTAGGCTCTCGGGGCGTCAATGAGAGCCAGGAAGCCCTCACGCCAGGGAGGGCTTGATAGCCCAAAAAAGAAAAAAAAGGAAAAAAAAAATTGAAAACCCAATCGAACCAAACTGAAGTTTTGGTTCAATTCAATTCAGCTCAGAGCAAGATTCGACTCAACTCAAGCTTGCATGCTAGTGGGTCAATTTAGTTCAATTTTTTTAAAAAGCTAAACCAAAATGAACCATTTACACCCCTAATAGACCAGATAGAGATTGAGAAGAGGATAAGATGAGCTCTAGCGAATACTTTTTAGATCGATTTCCGTTTGATGGTACTTACGCAATTTGCCTAAATTCATGAATAGTAGTTATGCAATGGGGTTGATGAAGTAGAATGTTATTGGTGAATGTTGTGTTTTTTTTTACCAGAAAAGGGAAATATGTTTAATACGTCCTTTTTTTCCTAAGGCCTATTTGTTAATGTGTGGGTAATTTTGGAAGTGAAATAGAAAGGACGTATAATTTATTGGTATCTTTCGGTTCGTTATATCTTGTGATCGGCCGTCGAATGTTTACATTGGGAGATCCATTCTCAGGGTTGAGCGTGTGCATTCACTTATAGACTGTGCTTTGTTATGTGCTTTTAAGTTTCTACTTTCTTTCATAGTTATTTGGAATTTGCTAAATCGAAAGCCTACTGTGTACGTCTTAATTATTCTGATATATGAATGGCTTCTTTCAACCAAAAAAAAAATCAATTTACTATTAGGGTGGAGCTATTTCTCTTTAAATATAACTAAATCCATCTCATTTCATCAAAGAGACAAATTTACCTTAATCATTCAACAAGTCAAAGTTGTAGACCCCAAACATAATCCCTTTCCTCCTCCTCCTTCTTCTTTTCTAGTTTTATATTTTTAAGCAAGGTTTGGTTGCAGTAATTAAAAATTATAACATGCATATTTTAATTTTAAGTGGCCATTTTGCAGGCAAAAAAAGCACTTGTTTCCTTCTTTTTTTTTCTTTTTTTACATTGTACCTCTGCTTGACCAGAAAAATATATATCTACCTCTGTAAAAATTAGCTTTTGTCAAAATGGATAAATTTTTGTTCATATTACCGCCACCTACGCGAAATGTCAAAAATGAAATTAAGCAAGGTATGCGTAAATAAGAAAAAAAAAATGAATTTAAATTTCATTTGTTTTTATTGTCAAAAGTGCATATTCTTGAAGGTTCTACAGAAGAATATCGAAGTGCCCTCTCGATGCTCATAACTAAAAGCGATTACAAGGACATCATATGCGGACTATCTACTTACGTTTTGCTCACATCTCTTAATCGGTCAGTGTCAATTTCAACAAAAAATTTGTTTACTCTAAAATTTGACAATCTAATCAATAAATTCTATAATTAATTGCAATTGTAATTCATTATAGTCTCATACTAGTTAGTATACTTAAACACATTGGCTTATTCTGAGCCCTTAGCTATTGTTTTTGAGAAATAACGGAGTTTGACCTATTCTTAAAAAGAAGTTTATTGATAACAGTGTATTCAACATATATGATTCGATCATGTATAAATTCATTGCTAGCTTGGGGAAAATCACCAAAAAAAGTCCTAAATCTATTATACTTTTATTAATTCAGTCATAAATATTATAATTGCGCCAATTAAGTCCTTAATATTTTCATGTTTTGTAGTTAAGTCCAGTCGGTTAATTTTGACATAAAAATCATTGATGTAGACATTGTTCGTTCTATATGGTACGACCGATGCTGATGTGGACACAATCTTCTAAAATTATATTGAGTTTTATTTATTATTTATTTTTCTTTTATTTTCTTCTCTTTTCCTTCTTTTCTTATTCTTTTTTTTGTGTGGCTGTTGTGGCTTGAGTGAGGGTCACAACCTCATCTAGACTATTGTGACCGTCGGCGAGGCGTCTTGCCCATATGGGTGAGGGCATCTGGTGACCATTTGGCCGACCATAGCAGAAAAAATGTAAGAAGGAAAAGAGAATGATAAAATGTTTAAAAAATTAAAAATAAATGAAAAAATAAAGAATTTTTAAAAATACTTTATTTTTTCATTTATTTTTTTTTTTTTAAAATTTTATTCTCTTTTCCTTCTTACATTTTTTCGCTATGGTCGGCAATGGTCACCAAGATGCCCTCACCCAGTATGGGCAAGGCAGCCTCGCCGACGGCCGCAATAGTCTAGATGAGGAGTTGTGACCCTCACTCAAGCCATAGACAGCCACCAAAAAAAAAGAATAAGAAAAGAAGGAAAAGAGAAGAAAATTTAAAATTTAAATAAAAAATAAATAAAAACTCAATATAAATTTTAGAAGATTGTCCACATCAGTAGGTCGTACCATATAGAACGACCAATGTCTACATCAACGATTTTTATGTCAAAAATTAACCGACTGGACTTACTACAAAACATGAAAATATTAAGGACTTAATTGGCGCAATTATAATATTTATGACTGAATTAATAAAAGTATAATAGATTTAGGACTTTTTTTGGTGATTTTCCCCAAGCTCGCATGAATTTATACATGATCGAATCATATATGTTGAATACACTGTTATCAAAAACTTCTTTTAAGAATAGGTCAAAACTCCGTTATTTCTCAAAAACAATAGCTAAGGGCTCAGAATAAGCCAATGTGTTTTAAGTATACTAACTAGTATGAGACTATAATTAGAATTACAATTGCAATTAAATTAAGAATTTATTGATTAGATTGTCAAATTTAGAGTAAACAAATTTTTTGTTGAAACTGACATTGACCGATTAAGAGATGTGAGCAAAAACGTAAGTAGATAGTCCGCATATGACGTCCTTGTAATCGCTTTAGTTATGAGCATCGAGAGGGGCACTTCGATATTCTTCTGTAGAACACTTCAAGAATATGCACTTTTGACAATAAAAACAAATGAAATTTAAATTCATTTTAATTTTTTTTCTTATTTACGCATAACCTTGCTTAATTTCATTTTTGACATTTCGCGTAGGTGGCGGTAACATGAACAAAAATTTATCCATTTCGACAAAGCTAATATTTACAGAGGTAAGATATATATTTTTCCGGTCAAGCAGAGGTACAAATGTAAAAAAAAAAGAAACAAAAAAAGGAAGGAAAACAAGTGCTTTTTTTGCCTGCAAAATGGCCACTTAAATTAAAATATGCATGTTATATAATTTAATTACGGCAACCAAACTTGCTTAAAAATATAAAAACTAGAAAAAGAAGAAGGAGGAGGAGGAAAGGGATTATGTTTGGGGTCTACAACTTTGACTTGTTGAATGATTAAGGTAAATTCGTCTCTTTGATGAAATGAGATGGAGTTAGTTATATTTAAAGAGAAATAGCTCCACCCTAATAATAAATTGATTTTTTTTGGTTGAAAGAAGCCATTCATATATCAGAATAATTAAGAGGTACACAGTAGGCTTTCGAATTTAGCAAATTCCAAATAACTATGAAAGAAAGTAGAAACTTAAAAGCATAACAAAGCACAGTCTATAAGTGAATGCACACGCTCAACCCTGAGAATGGATCTCCCAATGTAAACATTCGATGGCCGATCACAAGATATAACGAACCGAAAGATACCAATAAATTATACGTCTTTCTATTTCACTTCCAGAATTACCCACACATTAACAAATAGGCCTTAGGAAAAAAAGGACGTATTTAAAATATTTCCCTTTTCTGGTAAAAAAAAAACAAAACATTCACCAATAACATTCTACTTCATCAACCCCATTGCATAACCACTATTCATGAATTTAGGCAAATTGCGTAAGTACCATCAAACGGAAATCGATCTAAAAAGTATTCGGCTAGAGCTCATCTTATCCTCTTCTCAATCTCTATCTGGTCTATTAGGGGTGTAAATGGTCATTTTGGTTTAGCTTTTTAAAAAAATTGAACTAAATTGAACCACTAGCATGCAAGCTTGAGTTGAGTCGAATCTGCTCTGAGCTGAATTGAATTGAACCAAAACTTCAGTTTGGTTCGATTGGGTTTTCAATTTTTTTTTTCCTTTTTTTTCCTTTTTGGGCTATCAAGCCCTCCCTGGCGTGAGGGCTTCCTGGCTCTCATTGACGCCCCGAGAGCCTAGGCAAGGATGTTGTGGCCCTCGCCTACCCTTGCCAACGCTAGATCTAGCTAGGGATGTCAAAACCGAAGTGAAAAACACCGAATCGCAAACCGAATTGAAAATTTCATGTATTTTGATTCGGTTCGATTTTCGGTTTAGATAATTGAAAAATAACTATTCTTTTTTCCAGTTCGGTTATTTTGATTTGATTCGGTTCGGTTCGATTAACCAACTCGCATGAAAAATCTCCAAAACAACCCTCCCCCCTCTTCTTTTTTCTTTTCCCCCCATAGGATTGAGGGCCACAAAGCCCTCGCCCAAGCCCTTGTGTCGCAGTGCTCGTGCAGGGGCTATCAGCCCTCAGCCCAAAAAAAAACGAAATAAAGAAAAAGGATAAATAAAAATTATTGACACCTAAATTTTGATTTTCTTATTTAATCATTTCTTTAACAAAAAATTAAAGACTAACTTTAGTCCTGCAAAAATAATTAAATCATTTTCATATGATTTGCCCTTTTATTATAGTTTTACCTTTTGCATTCATGCATTTGCATTTAGACCGGCGGCGGATGCATTTGGACTGACGGCGGATGAGAAAGAAAATTTTCAAAAAAAGAAAACAAACATTTTTTCAAAAAAAAAAAATCCTTACTCATACACATAATTTGCATATTTCAAAAATGAGTTGATTTTGTTGAGTGAAAGCAGCGATAGTAATTGATTTTTGTTGAGAAATGGCTAGGATATTAATTGATGTGGTCGAGGAAAGATAGTGATTTTATTATTCTTTTTTTGAGCAAGGCTTGGGATATCAAATGAGCAAAACGAGGGAGATCAGCTGATTTCATTAAGCGAAGGCTTACTCGCTTATAAAAGGGGCGATCGTTAATAGAGAAAAGGGGGACTTTTTTTTAAGAGAGAACCAGAGAGGAGAGGAGAGGAGAGATGGTAGAGAGAGAAAAAGAGAGCTTGGGGAAATACTAGGAGCAGGGAGTGAAAAAAAAATAGGATTAAGTTATAGCCGTCTTCTTCATCGTTATCTGACATCTGCATCCCATTATGTTTGACTTTCTCCTCAGGATCTACTCACGTGGCCATGTACAGAAGACACCTGTAGAAGCAATCAAAAAAGGAAGTGCACGGGCACGGGCACGGGCACGGCACGGCCGCGAGCTTCCCTCAACGAACCTGAGGGGTCCGTTCGTCACTGCGACCTCGAGCACAGTTGCAGGTTTTTTCGTTGAATCCAAAGCTGAGCGTCACGAGCATCCACTGTGAGCAGTCCCACACGAGGTCTATCAACGACCGCCACAAATCTGTGACCACCGCCGTGCCTAACCGTCATCCATCCGAGATCTCAAGCCGATCCCGTTTGATTCGAATTTTGGAAAGTTCCTCCACAAATTAGGTAAATTCTTGCCTTGTGATTTGATTTGATTTTCGATTGTTCTATTTGGAATTATATCGTTATCTAACGAAATCTTTTGAGATGTTGGTGATCAATTAGGAAAATCTTTTTTAATTTGCAACCGCACATGTGGATTTAATTCTATCTATAAGGCTTTTAGATAGAATTATTTTATAGTGGGCATTCGAAATTTTAGGGTCGATCTATTAGGTTTAGACTGAAACTTAGGCTCCGTTTGTTTCAGGGAAAATGACTTCCTGTAGGAAAACATTTTCAAGAAGTCATTTTTCAAGAAAATAACAACATTTTCCGATGTTTGGCTAATATTTAAAAATGAACTGGAAAACAATTTCCGTCGTTTGTCAAGTAATTGATTTTCAACGGCGGCGGCTGGCGACCGACGGCGGGCGGCGGCGGGGGCGGCGGCGGGCGGCGGCGGCCATCGAGGACCGGTAGCAGCAACCGGCGAAAATGATTTCCTCTTTTCAAAAAGAGGAAATCATTTTCCACATTTTTCAAAGAGAAACTTTTTCATAGGAGGAAAATGTTTTCCAAGGTAGCTCATTTTCCGCCTCCCAAACGCCGGAAATCCGGAAAACATTTTCAGGAAGTTCTTTTCCGTGAAACAAACACAGCCTTAATTCAAAAGAAATTACGAAATATTCAAGTTGTCTTATTCTCTACATTTAAGCTTATCTAATTGGATTGGTTGACTTTTCATATTTAAATTTAACTAATTGGATTATTATCTTTTTGCAATATATGAATGCATGTTGAAAACCTCGAAAAAATATTGCATATACATATTTGCTGCATATAGATTAGAATTAATATGTTTAAATTAAATTGCACTCTAGGATAAAATCATATAGATAGAATTGCATGTTTAATTGGTTTTTTGAATAAACTAGATTAGATTTCATTCTGGGTTAGAATATGCATGTTAGATAGATAATTATGCCTAAAATAGTTTATCTTTAATGGGTTAGGGTTTAAGTCAATTAAAATCCTAAATGTGTAAAATAACTATCTTTTGGCGTATTATATTTTAGGGCCATAATTAAATTCGAAAAAATAAAAAAAAATCATCTTTGCCATGTCATCATGCATTACATGTCATATTGTCATGTCATTTAGAGTCACATGTTTAAGTTAATTAATTAATTCATTATGTAGATTGCATGCTAGGATTGATTTAATTTTAATTGCATGTTATATAAAGTCAGTCATGTAGTTTAATTAAATTCGTATACATTCTTAGTATAGATTGCATTTATTTATGTCATTGCATTTAGAATAATTTCATGCATTACATTTTAGTTTATTTTTCATTAAAAAGTGAAAATAAAAAAAAAGAGAAGATTGTCTGGCACATGCTCCTCGCTGATTATTTTGAGTGCTGAGTGTTTGTTTGAGTTCTCGTCCGATAACCTTTGTTAGGTTAAGATTGAATCAAACTTGCCTGATCAAACTTTTTTTCATGAAATAAAAAGTTGCCAAAAGGGCGTTAGAGTAATCTAGAGTAATCAAGTCTTCAGGCTCATTATCTCTGGTTCACAGAAATAAAATAACACTCCTGCTATTTTATTTAGATTCCTAATCAATTTACCTTAAATGATTAGTGGCGACTCCAAGTTAAAAATTTTTGCATGTTAAATATTGGGCCTAAGTTGCGATTTGGTAGAGTTTGAGAGAACTCGAACTAGATTAATTAATTTAATTAATTAATCTGGTAATCCATTAACCTAAGATTGGGAAAGTCGATTTTTAGGTTGCGACAAAAATAAAACAAGAAAAATCGATAATTGAACTAAGTTGAATCGAATCGAATCGAACTGAATTTTTGGTTCAATTCATATTTAGTTCAGAACGAGATTCGATTCAATCCAGGCTTGTGCGCTAACGGTTCGGTTCGATTTAAGTGAAAAATTTATCCGAACTGAATCATTGAGAAAGAAAATTGGAAAAAAAATTATTTTAGAGATTTTCGGTACGATTTAGTTAACTGAACTGATAATCGAATTGGAACAAAAGAATGGTTATTTTGCGAAGTATTTAGACCAAAACAAGAAAAAAAGCTTTGCGAAGTGGAAAAAAAAAAGGACGGGCTTGACTGGACCAACCGTTCACCAACGGTGGTGGACGCGACAAAAAGCCAAGAAAATAGCTCCAACATGGCGTTCCCCCCCGCCACAAGGATCAGCGATGGAAGCTCTCTATCTGTTGTGCTCCATCGTCTCTACGTGCTTCACGTCCCTCGCTCTCTCCCTCCTCCTGCCCGTCCACGCCCTCCTCAGGTGGCTGTGCGGTTCACGCGCCGCCGCCGGTCTCTCCTGGGTCGAAGGCGGCTGCGAGCCGGCCGCTCTCTACGAGGGCACCGTCTGGCACGAGCGCCGCCGCCCCGTCCGCCACTCGTTCCGTACGCCGTGAGATACGCGCTCATGGACCTCGACCGCGCGCCCCACGCGCCGTCCGGCCACCTCTCCGCCGACGAAGCTCGACAGTTCGCTGATACAAATGGACCAATGTAATAATTTCGGTTCTTTGTCGTGTAGTTTCATTTTTTTTTAATGCTGTGCTTTATGAAGTAATTTCAAGAATGTGGTTGCGAAATTAAACCTCAATTCCGGGCTTCTAGCATTGAAAGCAAGCAAGATCTTCTCTTTTAAAGAAATAAATGTCTGGTTCTGACTTCTAGAGAGAGAAGAGAGACTGAAGATGAAGATGAAAGTTGCTTCTGTTCAAAGAAAGAACGAGCTAAGGTTGAGTAGTTGGCCGCTTCCCTTGAAAATAATATACTCATCGGCTTCGTTTGGGCTTGCTTAAGATTTTCTTGTATTCAAATGGAAGTCCCAAAACTTTCTGTAGCAAACAAGCCCTACCCTTATCACTTCACTGGTAATACTTTGATTCTAAAAACTTTTCTGATTAGTTGTTTGAATCATACATATCATTACGTAGTATGAAACCTGATCGCTATAAATCCTCTTTCTGAAAATCAAAAGCAAGCTTTTCTCATATATTACGCAATCTAATATTGACATAGAAGAGTTAAAGAAAGTAGTAATTAGGTTAGAGTCTTGCATTTTGTGACATAAAATGGACACATTGTGCAACTTAAAAGAGAAAAAAGATCACGGCCTGAGAGCAACCCATTACATAACGTCCGCAACACCCGCTTCACAGCAACGGCAACCATGATTTGATTCCTTGGTTTGCTATATTTTCAACGTGCGAATTCTGTGGTCTTTTCTCTTCTCGTTTGGTTCGATTTATCTTTTACTAAGCTATAGTTATTAAGGTGTAGTGTTCTGGAAGCTAATGTATTCATTTTTCTGTTGCAGATTTCTCTTAACAATACCTCCTAGTGTGGGGTATGAACAGAACCCATTGAGCTTGTACTATTGCTATGATCTGAAAGGTACCACTCAACATTTGTGCAAGTGCATTGCCGAGGTATGATGAGTCTTCCAGTTCATGTGCTTCAAAAGTTTGTGTGTATTGTAGGGACACATATACTTTGGATTGTCCAAAATGCTCACGAACCTGTTTTTCGCAAAATCAGGAGAGCCCCTTTTGTCCTGTAGCAACAACACTGAAGTATGATTCAAACCCATTGATGCCCCTTGGTCCTATGGAAATGTGCAAAATTTAAGACCTAGGTGACTGACTGCAGTTAGTGCTATGAGCATCCAGGGATATTGGTTTCTGTAAAGGGGCTGTTGGTGTGGTTTATTTTATTTAAGTATTACAGTACCTTCCGCATTGGACCTCAAACTAGAGACACAATTGTTCTGGAAGTGTATACCAGCCAGCCAAACATATATCATATGGATTATATAGTTGTGGATACTGGATAATCTGCTAACGAGGACTCCATCTAGTATTTTGGCTCATTGGGATTGATCAAATAGTGATCAGCACATGACTAGTGCCTGTTTTTTAAAGCATAAATAGGTGAAACTATAGATTCAAAAACATAGCATTATCAGTATGCAAGCTGCATAATGCAGGGTTGTAAGGGTCTTGTATGGAAATGTCGAATTTAGTGCCTCCACTTTTATTACATGTCATACAGTAAAGCACAGGAATATATTGCTGACCATCTTATCCCCAATATTCTCCTTGTTTTCTTGTGTAAATGCATCTGAAGTATCATTCTTGCATGGTGTTTGTGTTATTGTTGTTACAGCCACTGACTTCAACCATCCAATGATAAAACTGCTTTCTATGTCATTGGCAATTATATTATGATTTGACGTCTTGCATTTTTTGTGAATTGTTTACATTTACTGTAGCATTTGCAGTTAGTTGATGGACTTTTGTTGGTGCAGGTAACCAATACACCATGGGGTGAGAGGGTCTTGTTTGTTTTCAATCCAAATTCTGATTTGGTCGCGAAGCCTCTTCATGTCAGTCCATTCATGGTATGTACAATTCTGTTGGCTCACTTCGTTCACTTTCCTCTGCTGTTAGTTCTTTGCACAACAAATAGATTATTTTAGAAGGTTTGGGCAATCCATGAGGGTCCCATTTTCATGGTATCAATGGAATGCCTTATTCGTATATGCTTAAATAGCACCATCAACTAGACTCTTTGCATAAATAACAAACAAAAGCATCCGTTCCACTAGGACTTAAAAGTTCTTTCTTTGCCTTTGCACTTTTTGTCCTTTGCTGTCCCATAGTTCTGATATTTATCATGTATGACTGATTACTTTGACATTATTATTTAGTACATGAATCTTGCACTCTCTGTTATCCTATCACAAGTTGGCTTAACTGTGTAGATGTGTATTTGATTCATTCAGCAATAATTGTTTTTCTCAAGAGGCAAGTGATGCTGTCCCTCTGTTCCTGTGACTAGTGATTTTATCTAACATGTCAGTATCAACTATCAAATTGTTTTGTACCTATATTTCTAATTCAATATAGTAAAAGCCTAAAACATCTTGGAGAACAGTGTCAGATTTCAAGTGGTTTGCGCATGGCATACAACTTGAAATTGATTATATTATAATATGTAGTCCTAGTGATGGATGACCTAAGAGAAAAGATCCAACGCACCTTGGAGAGTGAAAATGATGTCCCTTCTCATAAAATTGTGGTCTTGAAAACCTGTCATGTGCTCCCTACTACAATGTCAAGTAAAATATGGCAGATGAGACAAGTTTTGAGCACCTCGACTTATGGATGTTCTGCCCTCCAGCTTGAGGCCTGTTGAATTTCTGACTTGTCAGATATATCCTCACCCTTTGTTAGCTAGAAATATTTTAAAACTTCATGGAAGACCTACCCATGCCAACATTTATCCAAGGATTTCCAACTTCTGATAATGGATCAGATTGCTCTCCCATCATTTGAATGTTCTCACTCACTTAATCTTGAAAATAGTCAATTCAATTTAAATCTTGAGCAAAGTGTCTGCAATACTTTGCTCATTATTGTTGTTGCAATAGTCCGTTTCTCTATCATAGCATAGCCGGAGTTTATCAAGAGTTATCAGAAATCTGCACAGTGCACAAACCTTTTCCTTGAAAAATAGCATGTAGTTTCTCATTCAGTCTCGTTGCTTATCTTTTGAATCTTTTAGGAAGAATAACTTATTACAGTTTATTCTGCCGAAAGTAATTGCAGGACATGCTTGGGAATTGGAGTATAAAAGCAAATGCTCCTGAAGACAATCTATTTGTGGCCATTTCAGTTCAGCATCCCAAGCTTGGTAACTACTTCACAGCTACCCTGAAAGCCAAGAGAGTTTCCTTGTCAACCCTGTCGAATCACGCAACATTCTTCTGGTTGATGCCTCATAAGGTGGCATTATGGATATACTGGCATGTGAGTGAAACTGCCTTTACCGTCTTCTGTAGCATTGTTAATCAGCCTAGACAGTAAAACCTTTCTTTCCTCTATTTTGGGTATTTCTTTTCTAACTTTCAATTCCTGGAGTCATGCCAGGATTGAATTAGGCCTTATTTTCCATTTGTCAGCTTTGTTGTGAGTGAACCTATGGAAGATCAAATATCTTGTACATGAAGTTACTAGGGAGAGATGCCCAACAAAATTAGGTATGATAATGTTTTTGGTCAGAGCAGACCATATGGCATATGGATTTAGTATCCAACAAAGTAGTTAGGGTGAAATTTGTGAGAAAGGTCATTCCTCAGGAGTTTGTAAATGTTGGAATGCTTCCAAATGGGCTTTCAGAACTCTGATTGAGTTTCACAAGGATTGATTACATACAACAGCTTCAAGTGCATTTCTTAGCTACGTTATAGAGATGAGATTCTCATACTTTGCTCTATCTTTAGTCTCATGGGCTTGCTTCTTTGACCTTGTTCTGGCCAACTTACCATTGTGCCAAAACTGAACGGATTTGTCCCTACATAAGTTATTTTACTAGTTCGAGTTCTATCATGTTCTGTTTGAATTCCCGATCATGGTTTTAAATCCCGTATGCAATAGTTCCACCCACCTCTGGTTCAGTCTATGAATACACAACTCCTACATACGGTGCTTATGTGAGAGTGATGCAATGATTTTTTATACCTGAAGGCCTGTCAATGACTAAACATTCATGGTTCGGTTGTTGTTGGTGGCTTGAGTAGGGTAATCTCCAGCTTAGTTCCACAGGACTAGTGGGAGCATGGACACGATTGTGGCTGTTTTAAGACTACTACTTGGAATTTTGAACCAGTATATCCTAAATGGGGTACAGAACTGATTGTTCTTTCCTAGAATAAACATGGCGTATGCCTTGGATTTTTTCCTTAACAACAAAATTGGATCGTCACCACCGATTAAGATGGATAGAGCTGCTTGATTGGGATTTGATTGGGATTTGGGCTCTTCCACTTTCATCTCTTTAGCTATCCTAATTTGCACATCCCGGTCCACTTTTAACCAGTTGGAATTAGTTCCCTACACGTTATGTGGAGGGTACAATTGACTCTCTCTCGTTACCGCTTTGAGATGCTGAGTCTGCCGAGGTGGTCAATTGAGGTCAAACTGACTAATGTAGATGAACAGAAGAAATCGCAAAGTCACTTGAATTTAATGATATAATCTTCGGATAGTTTTCTCTCGTGTTTTTACCATTTACTGTTCACCGTCTCTCTCCTTTTTCAGGCTTTTAAGCTCTGGTGGAAAAATGTGTCGTTCATCCAGCACCCTCGCTATGCAAACCCCACATACAGAGAGGAAGCAACGGAACGCGACCGAGGACTTCGATGTTGTGAAGCATTTCATCTGGATGGAATGAATGACCGAACTGATTTGGATTCATCATCTGGCAAAAGTCACATTGATCGGTGTTTTGTTTGGAGGGACGCGAAATGGCCCTGGTCTTAGTCCTTATTCTCGAATGGTAGCCGGTCACTTCTTTGACCGCCTCTTATTTTTGCAATAGATTTGCAAATTGAAAGATGGAGCTGTTATTCATTTTTACCACTATGGATCTCTGTTTGTATATGATTGAAATTGCGACGCTGATGTTCTTAGATATTGTGAGCCTCGCAGCTATGCACATCTGATCCGTAGCTACATCTCGACAAGATGAAGCTGGCTCCGTTAGTTAATGAACTCGAATGAATTCTCGAAATTAAGCAGTAAGGAGAGTAGCTAAGTCAACCCATAAGAATGGTCAGAACACACAAAATATGAGCCGCAGGTTCAAGAGTTAAAAGAGTTCCAAAATCAAGAGAACTAACAATACTCGATCCAAAACATCGGTCTATCTTTCTGAAGTGCCAAAAGAAAGAAAAATGTTTTCGTTTGATCAAGGGAGATTACGCGTAGAAAAGAAGAAAAGGTAAGAGAGTGGCATCTTCAAGAATTGAAGCAAAATCAAGGAACTTCAAGCTTGCGGAGTCAATTCAACAGCTTTTGCTCCAAAGACATACTTGGTTCAACATCAATAGTACAGATTCATAAAAGCAAGATTCTACGTAGAAATTCAGGTGAGTGATTCTCGACATGGTGTCAGCCGTTTGGGTTATACGCCTTCATGCATGTCGATCTTAACCGTCCAGAAAAGTGCCTGGCGGGTGGAGAAGCAAATCTCCCCTGCCTTGCCTACTTTAGGAGATCCAACACATACAAGGATTTTAAATTTGTTTTTAACACGTACATTGCTAATTAGCATACGGTGAAATATCATGACAAAGAAGCTTTCAGTTCCACACTTCGACATACAATCAATCAGATACGACAAATCTCACAGTGAACAAAATTCATCTCGTGATCTTAGTCTATACTGATCCTAACCACCTTTTTAGTTCTCTCATTAGAAGGAGCAGATCTTGCTCCATAGCGGGCCCCCATTCCGCTGGGCCTCATTATCTGGTCTAAAGATGGAAGCGCCCACCTCCAGAGCTCGAGCTGCCTTTCTGTGCATCACTGCCAGGACCTACATCAGAAACCCACATGAGTGTGTGAATATAGAATATAAACACCCATGCCTGTGGCTCCTTGTATGGTCCGGTTGCCGTGACAGTGTGATCCAATCAATTAATAACTTGTCAACTGCAAAGACAAAAAAAGGTGCCACCTATACTTCCACCCATAAAAAATATTCGAAATTAAATTCACTGAGAAGTCCATCTAACTAAAGGGGATCAGATAAAAGGTCGATTGACATCACCATCTTGCATCAAAGGATACAAGTAAGCCTGGGTGTCAAAACAAATCATCATCTCCCAAATGTAGAAGCCTAGCGGCCATAAAGAAGTTGCCCCAAGCATTACCTATGATCATGAATCCAAATAATAATAGATGATGACTGTGCGCGAACACTGGAAAGAAATGGTATAGAGTTGGTCAACTTCTATAATGCCACCCAAATAACTTATGTGATAGTTCCCCTGGTTTGAGAATGTAAATCTAGAAATCAACTAATATCTTGTGCTTCGGGTAACAACTGCACCATCCATTATCTACTCAATGATAATCTGAGGGGGCATCATATGGGGTCAGGAGAACTTCTTGGGTCAGTCATACTCTAGTCGAGCAGCCATCTCAAAAACCCAGCTGAGAGAGGACATGGGACACCTCCAGTCAACTCAAGATTATACATTAAGCCACTCCCAAGAAAATATCACTGAATACAACCACTAAAAGTGACTCCAAGAAATGATATCCCTGGAACAAATTCTTAATTGGTACTGCCACCACAATGTTCCCAGAAAATCTTTACTTCACACAGTCCCTAGATCCATTAAACATGTTGACCCACCCCTCATCAGGGAGCAAATACACACCTTCATGGACATAGGATCAGAGTATAAACCATAGCACTTCGTGGAATTGAACTGAAGCCAGCATAAAATGCCCGTCTAGAGATTCTTGAGATAATCAATTGTTTCCAGCCAACTAAAGCTTACCTGCTTTCTGCTGCAGATCATAATCATTGCTCAATCCGGGTGAAGACCCTCTACCACTACTTTTCCATGCTTTTTCAAAACCAGCAAGTTCATCTGAGACATTCCTTCTATTAGTTGTTGTACTCACAGCCATCACATCACAATGTCAAGTGAAAGGATTCATCAGGGCGAAGTACCAAAGGATGATCACAGTTACCTTCGTTCAGATTGTGCAAGGTTTGCACTGTGTCCACCTTCCCATCTGAGCCAAGCTTCCTTGTGACCGAATGACCCTATAGCATATCAAAACAGCCAAGAGTGAGAGAGAGAGAGAGAGAGAGAGAGAGAGAGATTTCAGTATTAGCCTCCTGCAAAACAGCCTTCTTACTCCACTCTTAACAGCTCAGGAATAATAAAAGAGATTGGAAAATCATGTCAAGAACTATAATAATCAAACACTTCTCATCATACACTGCTATTACCACCACCACAACTCCACCTATTTTTTTATCCCCCTAAGTGGGGTTGGCACTTGGCACTACTATCATCACGGTGGCAATAATGTTTTGCCATATGATGCTGCCTCTGTCTACCTCTGTCTATTTCTGCAGCTTCTGTTACCAAAGGAAGAACAGGTACCCCAGACAAGTATATGAGGCCGTACAGGAGAAACAACTAAGAATGATCCTTCATGAAATCCTTTTTAGAGCACACTGCCTAGTTTCCAGCTATTGTGAATTTGTTCCTCTTTGCCTCTTCAAACCAGAGTATAATTGACGACAAGCAGCAACAAATGATCAATTAGGCAAGCATAAAGACACTGAAATTGCAAAGAACAAAAAATGGCTTTCACAATTTTCTCAACTAAGTAGCGGCAAGATGATAGAGAACAGACCTTATCAAGAATACCACGGGATACCCTATGTGTGGCCTGACCAGTTGTTGCATCTGCTTCTTTGCCTTCCTCAAGCACAGCCTGATGCATAGCAGAATGATTACAAAGTTAGAACTGAAAGACTAGGAGAGAACAGGTAACAATGCATTCATTCATTACCCCATCCTTGTCGGTTCTTCGAGTTCTCGTAGAAGTGTAGTATGCGCCATCCACACCACCACAGGTGACTTTGCAACTCTGTACACTGAAACTTCGACCCTGATTATGCTTCTCTCCAACCCTGCTATGGTCACCCCTGTAAATGACATTGCTCTTGTTCTCTGCAAACCAAACCACATTATCGGGAAATAGTGATTAACTCAAACAAACATGTCTACCGAAACCCAGAACAGAACTGTGCATCTATAGCAGAGAAATTATTCCTGTACCATCAGCATCGTCATCTGGTGCTCAACAGTCGGTGCTCTAATTGCTGCATCATGCCTTTGATACATATCATTTCCATTTATCTCATGATTTGTATCTTCGTTCTTTCCACCACCTCCTTCATCATCAGAGTCCAGTTCTTCAATGACAAGACCCTTAGAAGTATTTGAGCCTGGAGCATCATCAATTGCATGGCCAGGGTCAAACACCCCAGTACTGAACATGCTACCAAAAGGATGTGTGAAAAATGGATCGTCAAATGGATCTCTTCCGCCAAAAGGCTCAGAAAACCGCCAAACCCCCGGAAACTGCTAAAAGGGTCTCCCATGTTGAAGAAATCTTCCCTTCCCTGTCTTTGCCTCTGCATTATCAAGGATGCAGAGTCCCCTAGAAGAAACAATCGAATAAAAAATCACAGGTCTTCAAAGTAGACATAGAAGGATGGAGCTAAAAGAAGAGTAGAAACAAGAACAATTAAGTTCTTGAATGTCAACAAGAAGTACTCTCTGTGCAATTTTTTTGTCCAAGGAACACAATTTAAAAAACAGTATTGGGAGTCAAAATAATGTTATGAGTCGATCAAAAAATAAAATGTTAAGTAACAAGAACAAGTAACAGTATCTAAGTGGAACAGAGAAGAACAGCAGAAGAATAGCAGGAGTAAGAGAGAGAGAGAGGAAGACAATTCATCTGATAGAAACGCATGAATCTTCTTTAACCTGAATTCTCACACTCAGGCAACATCTAATAGACATAATTTTTGCCAACACGCAGCTCACGGCATTGGACAGACTCTGACATTCATTTTCTTGCAATAATCCAGACAAGAATACACTCAAGTGAAAATCTGAATCCCCACTGGCACTTTTTTTGGGCCAAAATAGTACATACATGTCTGACACTTGACTCTAGACAATTTGATGTCTCCAGATTAAAGGTGGCGAACAACAACAGCACGTATTAACCATGAATATACGTCAACCCTAGCGCTTGAATACGATCAAAAAATTTTAGTAAAAAGTTCCGGTGGAAAAATACCCTCCCCAATCCCCACATTTTGAGGAGACAAGCAAAAATCCATTAACCCTTCGCGAAGAGGTCGATCCATCAAAACAAACTCGGCATAATACTCCTTGCAGAACACCATACCACCACACGAAATACAGAGCATAGCCACCCAATTTCTCTTTCAATCCATCCACGAGACATGTTCGTCCACCCCTGCATCTGAGCATTGATCTACAGACGTACTCCGCGCAGTCCCACGCCATTCACGCAACAGAACGGAATAAGAACACCAACGCACGACCGCCAACACAATCCAAACAAAGGGCAACCGGCCACCCCCCCCCCCCACCAAAACGCGAAACTCCACACAAGTTAATGAAATTCCTCAAACATTCCTCGTTCGCTCTGGCAGGCATCAGCACCCGAAAGTTCACAGACGTCTCGAAATCCTTTTCCACCAAAAGAAAAGCGAAACAAAACACAAAGACGATCGTACTACAAAGTTGACGGACGCAGAGCACAAAGCGAGCACACGTGCACCGTTCAAACTGAGGTGTCTGCTGAACAATCCGCTACCGCAACAAACGGAAATGGAAACCATTCAGGCGATCGGGGAGAGCAGGTGAAGAAGAGCTGAGGATCGATCGTTACCTTCCTTCGAGCTTCGCCTGGAATTGCGTTTCTAGAGATAGACAGAGAGAGTCCGGCGAATGGTCTGACGGTGGAGGAATTGCAGGGGGGTTTTCTTCATATAGGATTGTGAAAATGGTTGGGGCGACGCTTGACGGGGAAGAAGATGTACGTTCTCTCCTGAAAGCTAGAGAACCTTCTCTGTTTTTTTTTTCCTTCTTTTTTTTTTTAATTATTTCTGCTGGCAATAAATAAAGGAAGAAAGAGGAAAAAAAAGAAAAAAGAAAATGACGAAATTATATAAAATATATTATAAACTATATAATAAGAAGGAGAGAACAGAAGATAACAAAGACAATAAGGGGGAACAGGAGAATTCTTTATTGCTTTTCAGCGAACTTACAAATGCTTTATACAATCCACTATTTATAGGGGAGAATTGATACATGAATTAGGATGAAAACTAAGAGCAATGAAGTTGAATTGTGGATCCATTACAATTCAAAGAAGATGAAGTGAATGTGGAGTTACAATGGCATCCACAAGATATATTCATAATACTCCCCCTTGGATGCCATTTATGATACTGCCTCATTAAAAACCTTCCCAGGAAAACCCAGTGGGACAAAACCATGGAGAAGGAAAAAAGAGTACAGTAAATTTTCTCCCCTTTTTATAGCATCACTTTAGGTTTCTGAGTCTGCGCATACCAATATTATGCACCAGTTTTTCAAAGGTCGTAGTAGGCAAGGCCTTTGTAAATAGATCTGCCAAATTATCCGATGAACGAATTTGTTGAATGTCTATATCACCATTCTTCTGAAGATCATGCGTGAAAAAGAATTTTGGTGATATGTGTTTCGTTCGATCGCCTTTAATATAGCCTCCCTTTAGTTGAGCAATGCATTCAGTATTATCCTCATATAATGTCGTCGGGACATTCTTATTTAATGACAAACCAGATGTATCTCGAATGTGATGTATAATAGATCTCAACCATACACATTCACGACTTGCCTCATGAATTGCTATGATCTCAGAATGATTAGAAGATGTAGCAGTAATCGTTTGCTTCATAGATCTCCAAGATATAGCTGTACCACCACATGTGAATACATAACCAGTTTGAGATCTACCGTTATGAGGGTCGGATAAATAACCTGCATCTGCGTATCCGACTAAATCTGCTTCAGGTGTGTGAGGATAATATAATCCCATATCCATAGTGCCTCGAAGATATCGAAATATGTGTTTAACTCCATTCCAATGTCTTCTTGTTGGAGAAGAACTATATCTTGCTAATAAATTTATAGCAAATGCTATATTAGGTCTAGTATGACAAGTAAGATACAATAGTGCTCCAATAGCACTAAGATATGGTACTTCAGGACCAATTAGTTCTTCATCATTCATTCGAGGTCGAAATGGATCCTTATTTACATCAAGCGACCTTACGACCATTGGGCTACTCAATGGATGCGCTTTATCCATATAAAATCTTTTCAACACTTTTGATATATATGTAGATTGATGCACAAATATTCCATTCTCCAAATGTTCAATCTGCAGCCCAAGACAGAGTTTTGTTTTTCCAAGATCTTTCATCTCAAATTCTTTCTTTAGATAGTCCACAGTCTCGGAAAACTCACAAGAAGTTCCAATAATATTTAGGTCATCGACATATACCACAATTATCACAAATTTGAATCCAAATCTCTTAATAAATACACATGAGCATATTGGATCATTTTGATATCCATTTTTCAACAAGTATTCACTTAAACGTTTATACCACATACGTCCCGATTGTTTCAATCCATATAGAGATTTGCATAATTTAACCGAGTATAGTTCTCGATGACCCGAATTATATGCTTCTGGCATTTTGAATCCTTCGGGGAGTTTCATGTATATGTCGTTATCAAGTGAGCCATACAAATATGCTGTAACGACATCCATTAATCGCATTTCCAATTTTTCATGAGCTGTCAAACTTATCAGATATCGAAAAATTATTGCATCCACCACAGGAGAATATGTCTCCTCATAATCAATTCCAGGTCTCTGAGAGAATCCCTGGGCAACAAGTCGTGCCTTATATCTGACAATCTCATTTTTCTCATTTCGTTTGCGCACAAACACCCATTTATATGCAATCGGTTTTGCACCTTCTGGTGTAGGGATGATTGATCCAAAAACTTTATGTTTTGCGAGTGATTTCAACTCGGCATCAATTGCATCTTTCCACATTGGCCAATCATTTCTTTGTCTGCATTCATTAATACACTTTGGTTCGTGATCCTCATCATCTTTTACAATGTTGCATGCAATATGATAAGCAAAAATATCATCGATGTCGATTTCATTACGGTTCCATCTTTTTCTAGTCATAACATAATTTATAGAAATCTCTTCATTATTAGGTACCTGAGATTCTTCTGGAATCGTATTATCAATGACTGGAGATTCTTCTGGAGTCATTACATCCTCGTTTTGAACCTTTATTTCTTTTCTTTCCGAGGATTTTTATTTTTGGAACCGACAGGTCTACCGCGTTTTACTTGCAGTTTAGGCTCATTGGCAATCTTAGGTTGTCCTTCAGGGATATCAATTCTAATTGGAGCATTAACAGCTGGAACACATGACTTAGTCACTTTCTTAGGGTCAGTAAAAGCATATGGCACTTGATTTGCTAAATTTTGCAAGTGAATAATCTTTTAAACTTCTAGTTCAGATTGCTTTGTACGAGGATCATAATGAGACAATGATGACTCACGCCAGATAATTTCCTTTTCCGACTGCTTATTTTCTACTTTTAGTGTTGGAAATGTCGTTTCATCAAAATGACAATCGGCAAATCGTGCCGTAAACAAATCTCCTGTCAATAGTGCTAAATATTTAATAATAGATGGAGATTCATATCCAACATAGATTCCCATCCTTCTTTGGGGACCCATCTTTGTGCGTTGTGGTGGAGTAATTGGCACATATACCGCACATCCAAAAATTCTTAGATGGGAAATATTTGGTTCTTGACCATTAACCAATTGTAAAGGGGAGACCTCATGATAATTCATAGGTCTGATGCGAATTAATGCGGCTGCATGTAAAATAGCATGTCCCCCAAGCAGAAATTGGGAGCTTTGTTCTCATTAGCAAAGGTCTTGCAATTAATTGAAGACGTTTTATTAATGACTCTGCGAGGCCATTTTGTGTGTGAACATATGCTACATGATGTTCAATGCTTATCCCAATGGACATGCAATAATCATCAAAAGCATGGGAAGTAAATTCACCGGCATTATCAAGACGAATAGTTTTAATTGGATAATCCGGGAAATGAGCTCGTAAGCGAAATAATTTGTGCAAGCAATCTTGCAAATGCTTGATTACGAGTTGATAATAGACACACATGTGACCATCTTGTCGATGTATCAATTAAGACCATAAAATATCTGAACGGTCCACATG
>JAGVVM010003122.1:0-37466 GCA_019149425.1 Psidium friedrichsthalianum
AAAAAAAAAGAAGAAAGAAAAAAAAATAAGCATAAATAAAAAAAAAAATAAATCAAACAAAATAACCTAAAAACAATAAAAAAAAATAATATCAAAAAAATTATCAAAATATACATAAAAAACAAATACAACAATAACAAAAAAAGAATAAATAGGAAGGAAAAAACAAGCATTATAACAAATAAAAGAAAAAAAATAAAAAAAAACAAAAAAAAAACAACAAAAAAAAAACAGCACACAAAATAAAAAAAAAAACCCTAAAAAAAAAACACTAAAAACAACATAATAAAAAATAAAAAAAAAAAAAAAACAAAATAAAAAACACAAAATAACCAAATCCGAAAACCAACATAAAAAACATAAAAAAAAAACTAAACATAAAAACCAAAAAAACAAAAACACACATAAATAAAAAAAAAAAAAAACTCCCAGTACTACCAACAAAACAACAATCATATAAACACAAAAAACAAAAAACACCAAAACAAACAAGAAATAACCCCCCCCCCCATGACAGAAATAAAAAACGTTCACAGAAAAACTTCAAGGAACAACAGCAAAAAAACTGAACACAAAAACCTAAACACAAAAAAAGAAAAATTACGTACGAAATTTTAAAAAAAGAAACCAACCAAAGATTAACATAAATAAAAAAATAATAAAAAAAACTTACAAAAAAAAAAAAAAAATAACACAAAAACCAAAAAAAAAACAAAAATAAACAAACCATTATAAAAAAAAAAAAAATAAACAAAAATAAGAAAAAAAAATTAATAACCATAAACAAAGACACAACAGGTAACCTAAAAAACCATATAAAACAACCACCTCATACTCAA
Source organism: Psidium friedrichsthalianum (assembly GCA_019149425.1). Classification (NCBI taxonomy): domain Eukaryota; kingdom Viridiplantae; phylum Streptophyta; class Magnoliopsida; order Myrtales; family Myrtaceae; genus Psidium; species Psidium friedrichsthalianum. The sequence goes on from JAGVVM010003122.1 coordinate 840, forward strand.
CAGATATAAGAAGGAATAAAAGAAAACACAAAGAAAACAACATAAACATTAAAAAATAAACAAATTAAGGAAAAAAACCACAACAAGCCCCAGAAACCACCACAACAAACCTTAAAAAAAAAAAAACAACTAAAATAATAAAAACTAAAAAAAAAAAACAAAAAAAATAACAACTCCAAAAAAAAAAAAAACAAGATCGAATGACAAACTGAGAATAACAAACAAACACCAAAACAAAATTCAAATAAAAATTCACAACTAATAATAAAAAAAACAAAAATACATAAAAGCTAAAACAAAAAAAAAACAAAGAAAAAGAACCCCACACCAAAAAAAAAAAAAAATAAACACTAAAAAAAAAAAAAAAATTAGAATTCACTGGAATGGGAAAGGTTTAAAAATTGAAGATCTCATTATTTTTTTGGTCCCCTTTAAAGATCTTGTCTGGGTATACTTAATTAGAAACGACGAAAAGATCTATCTTTTTAAAAAAAAGGATCTGAATGATACTCTTTGCTTACATCATGCCAAATAGGTGTAGGATAAAATGATGAAGATACATTTTTACATTTGTGGACATCTTGGGATGTTATGCAAATGATAGATATGTGAAGCAATCAACTGATATGAAAATGTCCTTACCCAAAAAAAAAAAAACTATGAAAATGAAACCCACCATCTGGTGGCCGAGTTTGCGCTCAATTCTTTCACGAGAGGTCTTGGGTTCAAAACTTCTCGGCGCTAGGTGACTTAACCAGGGGCTCGTGGTTGTGGGGTCTGCAGGTCCTCCGAGGACTAGTCGTGCTTTACCGCTGGTTTGAGCGCAAGTTCGCTGGCTGCGCGGACACCTCGGACATCCAAAAAAAAAAAAACTGATATGAAAATGAAGATTAGCTGAGAGTTCTTGTTAAATGCTTGGTTATAAAATTGTGATGACCGCTTAATTGAGTGTTAATTTCTGGTGCAGCACTAGCTACAGCACAAGGTTTCGCATTCTGAGGAATTGTTTCATTCTTATCCTTCTTAAAGCATGATGCTTGATGTTTTAAGATACTGTGAGTTTGTATTTATTTGTTATTTTGTGTTCTTTCTTGTATGCCAGAGAAGTGTTGTCAACCAACTAAAGGATGATATGGGAAATTTACAGGAGGAGATTAATGCACGACTGGTAGGGACACGTATCTTTGTCATCTATTACTTTTTTTATTTTCATTTTTACTCATTACATTTAGTAGTAGGTTCATTCACATAATATCTCAAATGACAAGAAAAAAAAGTTTTATGAAGAATCTGTCATTATTATTTTCTTTTGCGCAATTTAAGTTACTGTAAAGTTATGTACTTCTACACTTACACAATGCCATGATTGAAAAGTTTGCTGGTGGTTTGACTTTTATCAAGCATTAATTGCATGTACATGTGATGCCTGATGTTGATTCGATTTCATCAATGAGATATTGGAAAAACTGAGAAGAGCGTAAAAGAAATAGATAATGGCATTGTTTCTAATCCATGAAACAGTTTTAAAGGATTGATGCGGACAGCTCTTCTCTGTAACTTAATCATGCAAAGGAGGCTATCTCTCTATCTTGATACATCACCTCCTGTTGCCTCACGTCAGACACGTATAATCTATTTTCCTCAGAAAATTCTTGTGGATGTGCATAAGCATGCCATTAAAAGTGCCATCAATCTTGCAAGTCAACCTTAACAACATGCACAATTGTGTGTTGCTGACACCCTGCAGTTTCCTGGTAAAAGTATCTGAGCCAGAGTGAACTATAACTGGACTTTTAATAGCTTATTGGGTCAAATATGGACTTTAGGAAGACATACATGTCTCCAATGGTATTTCTTTGACTGTAGGTTTTGCCAATGGTAATTAAGAGGGTGACAAAAATCCTATGTGATACAGATATGGTGCAACTAATGACCTGTTTTTTCACTGTTCCTCAGTGAAATAACTACATATGGTTGTCCTCAGTTACATTTCTGAATGGATTACTGAGGAAGTCATATCAAGTGTATATTGTGGTTCTGACTGTTATATTGTTTCAGTTAGTATTTTTTTATTGGCAAGGAAAAAGTTCACTGTAGGGTGGGGTGATACTCATAATATTAGAGAAGGAGCTCAAAGAAAAGCTCATTTGCCTAAGAAAGCATCTACAACTCTTCCACTAACCAAAGGTGTAAGAATTTGAACCACCTAAAATCAATAACAATAAATTTAAGACTCCTTTCCCTTGAAATGCATATATTTTGTATCGGCACATATATTACTTTTTGAAGGACCGCAAAGAGTACTATTACTGGCATATAACACATAGACTATTAGAAATTCCATGAGTGTGAAGTCAATTTCTTTTTCCCTTGCTGTGTTTATCCACTCACTCACTGTTTTTAGATGGTCGCCCAACTATATTTAGACCAGGCAGTTCGGTTGCACAATTGATATTTGCAATGGTATGGCTGATTCATGCACAACTTCTCTTCATGCATTTGCCAGGTGGAGCTTGAGGCTATCAAACATGAATATACCAATGCACAATTAGAATGTAATGCGGCTGATGAACGGGCCAAACTATTGGCTTCTGAAGTTATCAGCTTAGAAGAGAAGGTAAGGAGCTTGCAATGGAAGCAAATTTCCTCCCAGTCGTTATTTGGTATCAGAATTGAACTTAATTATGTCTTCTCTTTTCATAAGATAAGCCATGAGACATTTGGAGGATTTCTATTTAGCTGAAAGTTTTTTATCTGAAAAAAAAGTGTAAAGTATAGTAGCTGATAAGAATGGTTTCCTTTTCACTATTATACCTATTTTTTTCCTCTGAATCTTTTATGGTATGCCTTCGTCATCATGTGGTTCAAACAAACGAAGGCAACTTTCATCCCATTTTGTCTGGTGATTTGCGTGTACTTGCTGTCAGGACATTATAATGATTTTCCTACATAATAAATTTGTCATGTAATGCGGGTGTACTTAGCAAATTTTGATCTAAGTGGGCCATCTTCCCCCACCTGACCCGATGAAAATTTCACTGTGTCATGCCGGTATTGGTGTTATTGCAATGTTACAGAGTCAATAATTAGATTGATTTGCATTTTCTTACCATGTGAGTGACAGTTCCTTGGTGAATGTACATGCATTTCCGTGGATGTTTGATTACCCCTCAATGAATTTACTTTTTAACTGATTGTAGGCTCTCAGGTTGAGGTCCAGTGAGTTAAAGCTGGAAAGGCAATTGGAAAATTTACAAGCAGAAATTTCTACCTACAAGTATGCATCACTTTGATGCACTTTTTACAATGGCTATGTTTTTATTATATCTGCATGCTTGAATTGCTGATTTGTCCTGCGAAAATTCTTTTAACTTTTCCTTATTCTCAGAAGTCTACTTTAAGGATGTCTGCAATTGTTGCTGGATGAGGTGAAGATTTTACTGTCAAGTCTTATGCACATAACTCTGGCTATCATCGAAAATGTTTATGACCTATCAAATTGACATTTCCAGTGCATGTTATATGCTGTCTCATGTATATCCGATTAAGATTAGAGAAGAAGTGAGGAAGCTTTTTGACATAGAGTTGCTACTGCAATCGCAAGATGATTTAAGTGATGACTGCAGTTTTGTGCTGTTTTGTTAATTTCTGATCTTCAGGTTATAGTGTATGGTTTAAAAGTGACACAGAAAAACTGACTTATCACGAGATTTTTAGGATATATTTCATTTGAAGAAAGCTTAGTTATGCTAGAGAGGTTGTGATGTTGAGATATTCTTGTAGGAGTTGTCAAGTTTTTTTAAGGCAGTATGGGTTTTGTAAAATTTTTGTGAGAGGTCACGGCTATTAGTTCTAAAAGTTTAAGCTAATAGATGAAGTTGTATTTAATATTTAAATGTCCTGACCTCTTGCTTTGATGCTATTTTAAAATTTGTGGGGCTTCCTACTGCTTTGAAAGCTTAAATTGTTATATGAAGCTGTTCAAATTTAACTGTTGTAGTGTTTGTCTTTCTGAAAAGGATGACAATTCTAATGGTCACAATTGTTGGTTGTGAAATCAAATATATGCAAGAAGCCTAGCGGTTGGATCAACTTGATGAGAGCTATATGCATTGCAATTATTAGTTCTCCTGTGAGAAACAGGAGACACTAAAAAATGTTAACTCTCTTTCTTGGGTTGATTTGAGGGAAGATATATGCTATTCTATGGAGTAGATATCTGCATGCATTATATTGGCAGTGATTGAATATTTTGACTGTAGCTGTTATTAATGCGATGCAGAAAGAAAGTATCTAGCCTAGAAAAAGATCGTCAGGACCTCCAGTCCACTGTTAGTGCTCTTCAAGAAGGTATGTGTTGACTATGTATCAATCTATTTGATGTGTTTATGTATTAATATTAGTTTTTCATTTATATTAGCATCATAACATCTTCTATCAAGGAAGCCAATTGATTAAAAAATTATATTTGGGGATACAAGATGTAGACACTTCCTTTGATTAAGTCAATCTGGTCGACAGCAATTTACAGCTTCAAGTAAAGAAACCTATTGTCTTCAGATAGAATAATTACTATGCCTAAACTTCCTTTAGAACCTAACATGGTGCAGGTTGGGAAGGTGGGTATTTTTTTCTGTATATATATTTTGAATTGAATTTTACTTTCATACTGGATTTTCGTGTTCTTTTTCCTGATGATATATGAAAGACGAACCTTCCACTTACTTGGGAAAGGGAATTTACAGGGCCATGAAGAAACTTTTGGACCTTACTTTGCACCGTAATATTAGCCCACTTTTAAGTAAATCAGAAGCTAAGCGTAATGAGTAATAATGCATTAAAAGGAAGTCTAATCGATGAGGGTACTTATAGAATTGGAAGTTATATCGTGGAATGGGGGTGATATGGATACATGTGTAATTTGTAGTTGTTAAAAGGTTCCTAAAAGGTTAAGCCGATAAGTGCAATGAGACTACATGAATATAATGTGCATTGAAATCCGATAGACAAATGATATGCGCACGTCTTGTCATGCGAAACTGGAATAAGAACAGCATGTGGAATAGGCCAAGGGAATCCTCAAATGTGAAATAAATCTAGAGCAAAACCTGGTTCTGATAGTGTATTACAAAATCCAACCTAAAAGCTTAAGCTATGGTGGAGGAAGCTTCACAATTATTAGGTGCATTGGAACCCCATAAAGCAGTGACGAGGGATACTTGTAACGGTATTTATGGATACGAGATGTGTTTGTTTGAAGGGCTAAATAATGCATCAGAGAACTCTGAGAAGGAACACAAAAACTCCATATAACTTGGGTGCATCATTGAAAAGAGTCGCAATCTTTATCATTTAACATATAACATTGCTTTATGAAGAATTGCATGGTTTTAATGCTTCTGTATGCTGAGGTTTACTCACCAACATTTTTTAACGTCGAAGACCACAATGGATAATCACTTGATTCTATTCTTTGGTCAACTATATAAGTAGCAAGGACTTTTTGGTTCTCTGATGTATACTGTTTGGTTATCGAAGTGCAAGATTCGGAAATTAAACCATCAACTGCTGTCAATGCGACATCATGTCGATGCAGTCTCCATTCTTCAATTGACTATCTAAACTTCATCTTTGATGAAAATTTTCCTGGACTTGAAACCCCCCTTTGTTAATGAGACTGGAAACTTCCGAGGATAATCGACCCATCGGCCTAGAAGTGTGAACTTTTTGTGGAAGGAGGCTAAAGCAAAGTGTGCTTGATTTACAGGCAGTGGTTCTTTTTCAAAGTAGTTCCTAATTTCCTGTGCTTATTATAATGTAGGCAACGTAAAAGAGTTCCAGTGGATGGAACAGTTGTACATTCTTCATCTTTCTGCTAACATCCATTATGTTTGGAACAGAAAAGAAGCTGTTGCAGTCAAAGTTACGGAAAGCTTCAGCTGGTAGGGTTTCTGGTGATTTAAGCAAGAGCATTGCCAGTAGAAAAGATATATCTACTTCAACTGATGACCTTGGTAAGGGTGGTCCTCCGTTTCTCTGATGCTACTATTGAATGTGTACATATAACTATTTCTTACTGATTTTTTATGTGTGGTAAGTGTGGGGAGGGAGGGAGGGTTGTCACTTGGCAGCCCTTCAATCCCGAGGCTCAAGCAAATGGAAGAAACACTAGGGTTTAGAAAAGGATTTGAAATGCTAGTTGGATGGTTCTGCAGGATCAATTCTAGATGTCATTAATGTTCAATTGGGCCTGGTTGGGAAAAAGGCGTAATGATGACCCTTGACCATATTTTAGCCCTTATGTGCTGGAATTGAATGAACGATGTTTCTTTACCCCATTTGTGAAATTAGACAAAAAATGCTTTTCCTCAAAGAACAAGGATAGCATCTGGCAACTATAAGTCAATGACAATTTATACGAGGGCAGCTGAATTTCTCAACCTTGACTTTTCATTCTGGCCCCTCTTCCACGTTGGTTTCATCATGAAAAATCCCTTCCATGTTGTCAATTTCAGCAGATTCACCTGAAAGCCCTTCGAGGTGAATGCTGCTTTTCTGATGCTCAAGTAGATGGGAGAAAGGGGGTTTATAAAAGGATTTGAAATGCTAGTTGGATGGTTCTGCATGATCAATTCTATGTGCCATCAATGTTCAATTGGACCTGGTTGGGAAAAAGGCTTAACACTTGACCCTATTTAAGCCCTTATGTGCTGCAATGGAAGAATGATGTTTCTTTACCCCAGTATTGAAATTAAACAAAGAATGCTTTTCCTCAAAGAATAAGGGATAACATCTGGCAACTCTAAGTCAATGACCCTTTATTCGAGGGCAGCAGAATTTGTCTGCCTTGACTTTTCTTTCTGGCCCTCTTCCACGTTGGTTACATCATGAAATATCCGTTCCATGTTGTCAACTCAGCAGATTCATGTTGATGTACGAAGCAAATAATTTCGAATTACTCTATGCTGAGTTTAGACTTAAATTGTTTCTGAATTCGTCACATTCTATTGAATTTGTTGTAAACACAGATGTTATCTCGGAAAGTCCCATCCAGCATATGGAGCATGACAGGTCTCTCTCTGGCTATGATACATCTAGTTCCCTGTTGCTGTCTGAAGATGTTCAGTTAAATATTGAAGCTTCATCTGTATATATACCTGCTGATCAGATGAGAATGATCATAAATATCAATACAGCAATATCAGAGGTATAAGCTTCTCTAGTCCTTATCGTCAACTTCCAGGTTTCTTGCCCTTGACTTAGCCTTTTGTTCAAGATTTTCACTTACATCTCTTAGCTCTCGTAAGTGTTGGTATCTGGCAACTGCGGATTATTCATGTGGCATTGCTCTTTGCAGCTAGCATTAGAGAAAGAAGAGTTACTGAAGGCATTGGCGTCTGAAACATCTGAAAATACGAAACTTAAGGTAGTTTTGTCTGACTTGTATCATCTGTAATCCCACTTCAGTCTATCTTGATACAATCTTACTGCATAGTTTCCAGGTTTTCCTGGGTCTGCATTCACTCATTCTCTTGCTCTACTTGGAAGGCTTAGTGCCCATGTGTAGGAATGCACTAGTTCTGTCTTTAAGACCTCACTTGTTATTTGATATAGTTTTTAAAGGTTTGACCTCGAGTAGATATCCATTGATGGAGTTAATGTCTTTGTTTGTTCAACCTAACAATGAAGTTTTGCAACTTCAGAATTTAGTATGTTGAGAATTTAGATAGTGCATGCATAATTAAGTAGATGGACTTTATGTCTTTGTTTGTTCAACCTAACAATGATGTTTTGCAACTTCAGAGTCTAGTATGTTGAGAATTTGGATGGTGCATGCATAATTACATGCCCTATTATACTGCATCTTTCTTTTACGAAGTTGTGCTCACAATCATTAGTGTTTTTTATGACACGAGAGTTCATCTTTTTTAAGGCTCCGTTTGTTTTATGGAAAATGAGCGATTTGGAAAATATTTTCCAAAAAGTAATCGCTTATGTTACTTAAAAAAATGAATAAATGGAATTTTTTAATCACCTATGAAAATAGTTAGGCATAGATTGTTATCGATGATGAAAATATTTTTCGTTGACTAATTTTTCTAAACAATACAAGCAATCACTTTTTGGAAAATGTTTTCCAAATCACTTACTTTCCATGAAACAAATGGAGCCTAAGAGTTAACATTTTTTCCCTTACGGAAGATGTTGTCCCATTCGTCCCACGTATTGAACATTAAATCCTGATTCTTTGTTTTTTATCTTGTGTGACTGAAGGCCTTGAATGAAGAGTTGTCTCGCAAACTGGAAATCCAGACTCAGAGATTAGAACTTTTGACTGCTCAGAGCATGGTCCATGACAACCTGCCAATAACCAAACTACCTGATTCTCACGATATGCAAGAGAGTACTGCATATGCAGATGAGGGTGATGAGGTACTCTGTGTGTGTGACGCATGTGCATGTGGGTGTGGGTGCAGGGTGGGCATACATGTTTTTCTATACATTTCTGTCAGCATGTGTGCCCATGCTGATATGGACACCTTTGTGCGTCATCTGTAATTGATTGCACTAGACAAAGAGGATTTCCAAATGAGATCCTGCCTATTCAAGATAAATATCCTGTTTGCCTTCGCCTTTGTGCTTGAACCTCTCTTAAGGGTTGAGAAAATGAGATGGAAAGACTTTTTCTGCACCAAAAACAGAGTGTTGTGGCAGGTGGATAGTGATTGCGAGATATTTGTTGAACTAACCTTTATTTTGTTTTCTAGGTGGTCGAGAGGGTATTGGGATGGATAATGAAGCTTTTCCCCGGAGGGCCTTCAAGAAGAAGAACCAGCAAGCTCCTTTGATACCTGGATTGGAGGATCCCTTTTGATGACGAAACTGTAGGAACCCGAGTGGCGTCTCCCTTCTGGTAATTCATCGCAGGCCATCATCTGTATATCCGAGTCGGTGATACAGTCCATTCTTTGTGGCATGAGGGAAAAATTTAGCAAAAGCCTTCAAATAGCTAGGGCAATTCGGTTTCATTTTTATTTTATTTTATTTTGGGCATAGGTCAAGAGAGAAATTCTTTCTTTGTGCTTTTTGGGATATCAAAATTTTGGTGAGAGAAGCATTGGGCATGGAAACATTGAACGGGGATATAGAGTCAAAACTGGGAATAATGTATCATTTGTTGTCTTATAATATAGTCTGCAGCCCATTTTTGTTATACGTGGGTTGTAGCTCTGGGGTCAAAAGTCACAGTGAATGAGATTTATCAAGTTTGGGAGATCCACAGCTTTCTGTCTTTTCTTGTACGTTTTCCTCTCAAGTCTTTCAAGAGCAATGCATGCCATAATCCTTTTGCCATTTTTGCTATACGCATAAAAGCTGCATACTCCCTAAGGTTTTTCCCACGAGGCGAAATGTGAATAGTTATTTAGTTTTCGTGGATTCATTTAAGCGGATGACAAAAAATTGTCACCACTGCCTGTGGTGGTCACATTTCCGACGGCAACTTCCACGAAGCAAGGTGAATGACCACGTGGTGATCTGCGGTCGAGAGATTGGAAACTCTTCGGCGGGATCCATTTGGCGGTCTCGATTGAGAACTGCGACCACCGAACAGTGGTCTTCAGCAAGCGGTCAGCTGTGTTCACATGTGCATCTAATCAAGCATGGAATCGAGAGAGGGAAATTCTCCGGTGACACCCCACAATGGTCGCCGGAGGGGATCCATAGCAGCTCCGTGATGACCATTTGAGCGACGGAATAGGAAACAATCATTGTCCGTTACGTCCACTTTAAAAGTAAAATCAAACTCCGGTGCACAAGGTCTGTGTCAAGGTATCAATGCTGACATCATATATCATTCCATTTTTCTAAAGAAGTTATTGCAATTTGCTATGGACAGATTCATCGATGGACAATGACACAAATGGTTTTTGCGTTTTGCCCATGTGCAACTTAATTCAAGTTAGTTATATATTTTAAATTTATTAAACATAATCTATGAAATTTAACTCAATATGTAAATCGTCAATTTCATGACGATATTACATATTGAGTTAAATTTCATAGATTATATTTAATAAATTTAAAATATAATAACTAACTTGAATTAAGTTGCAATTGGCAAAACGCAAAAACCATTTGTATCATTGTCCATCGATGAATCTGTCCATAGCAAATTGCAATAACTTCTTTAGAAAAATGGAATGATATATGATGTCAGCATTGATACCTTTGACACAGACCTTATGCACCGGAGTTCGATTTTACTTTTAAAAGTGGACGTAACGGACAATGATTGTTTCCTATTCCGTCGCTCAAATGGTCATCACGGAGCTGCTATGGATCACCTCCGGCGACCATTGTGGGGTGGTCACCGGACAATTTCCCTCTCTCGATTCCATGCTTGATTAGATGCACATGTGAACACAGCTGACCACTTGCTGAAGACCACTGTTCGGTGGTCGCAGTTCTCAATCGAGACCGCCAAATGGATCCCGCCGAAGAGTTTCCAATCTCTCGACCGCAGATCACCACGTGGTCATTCACCTTGCTTCGTGGAAGTTGCCGTCGGAAATGTGACCACCACAGGCAGTGGTGACAAATTTTTTGTCATCCGCTTAAATGAATCCACGAAAACTAAATAACTATTCACATTTCGCCTCGTGGGAAAAACCTTAGGGAGTATGCAGCTTTTATGCGTATAGCAAAAATGGCAAAAGGATTATGGCATGCATTGCTCTTGAAAGACTTGAGAGGAAAACGTACAAGAAAAGACAGAAAGCTGTGGATCTCCCAAACTTGATAAATCTCATTCACTGTGACTTTTGACCCCAGAGCTACAACCCACGTATAACAAAAATGGGCTGCAGACTATATTATAAGACAACAAATGATACATTATTCCCAGTTTTGACTCTATATCCCCGTTCAATGTTTCCATGCCCAATGCTTCTCTCACCAAAATTTTGATATCCCAAAAAAGCACAAAGAAAGAATTTCTCTCTTGACCTATGCCCAAAATAAAATAAAATAAAAATGAAACCGAATTGCCCTAGCTATTTGGAAGGGCTTTTGCTAAATTTTTCCCTCATGCCACAAAGAATGGACTGTATCACCGACTCGGATATACAGATGATGGCCTGCGATGAATTACCAGAAGGGAGACGCCACTCGGGTTCCTACAGTTTCGTCATCAAAAGGGATCCTCCAATCCAGGTATCAAAGGAGCTTGCTGGTTCTTCTTCTTGAAGGCCCTCCGGGGAAAAGCTTCATTATCCATCCCAATACCCTCTCGACCACCTAGAAAACAAAATAAAGGTTAGTTCAACAAATATCTCGCAATCACTATCCACCTGCCACAACACTCTGTTTTTGGTGCAGAAAAAGTCTTTCCATCTCATTTTCTCAACCCTTAAGAGAGGTTCAAGCACAAAGGCGAAGGCAAACAGGATATTTATCTTGAATAGGCAGGATCTCATTTGGAAATCCTCTTTGTCTAGTGCAATCAATTACAGATGACGCACAAAGGTGTCCATATCAGCATGGGCACACATGCTGACAGAAATGTATAGAAAAACATGTATGCCCACCCTGCACCCACACCCACATGCACATGCGTCACACACACAGAGTACCTCATCACCCTCATCTGCATATGCAGTACTCTCTTGCATATCGTGAGAATCAGGTAGTTTGGTTATTGGCAGGTTGTCATGGACCATGCTCTGAGCAGTCAAAAGTTCTAATCTCTGAGTCTGGATTTCCAGTTTGCGAGACAACTCTTCATTCAAGGCCTTCAGTCACACAAGATAAAAAACAAAGAATCAGGATTTAATGTTCAATACGTGGGACGAATGGGACAACATCTTCCGTAAGGGAAAAAAATGTTAACTCTTAGGCTCCATTTGTTTCATGGAAAGTAAGTGATTTGGAAAACATTTTCCAAAAAGTGATTGCTTGTATTGTTTAGAAAAATTAGTCAACGAAAAATATTTTCATCATCGATAACAATCTATGCCTAACTATTTTCATAGGTGATTAAAAAAATTCCATTTAGTCATTTTTTTAAGTAACATAAGCGATTACTTTTTGGAAAATATTTTCCAAATCGCTCATTTTCCATAAAACAAACGGAGCCTTAAAAAAAGATGAACTCTCATGTCATAAAAAAACACTAATGATTGTGAGCACAACTTCGTAAAAGAAAGATGCAGTATAATAGGGCATGTAATTATGCATGCACCATCCAAATTCTCAACATACTAGACTCTGAAGTTGCAAAACATCATTGTTAGGTTGAACAAACAAAGACATAAAGTCCATCTACTTAATTATGCATGCACTATCTAAATTCTCAACATACTAAATTCTGAAGTTGCAAAACTTCATTGTTAGGTTGAACAAACAAAGACATTAACTCCATCAATGGATATCTACTCAAGGTCAAACCTTTAAAAACTATATCAAATAACAAGTGAGGTCTTAAAGACAGAACTAGTGCATTCCTACACATGGGCACTAAGCCTTCCAAGTAGAGCAAGAGAATGAGTGAATGCAGACCCAGGAAAACCTGGAAACTATGCAGTAAGATTGTATCAAGATAGACTGAAGTGGGATTACAGATGATACAAGTCAGACAAAACTACCTTAAGTTTCGTATTTTCAGATGTTTCAGACGCCAATGCCTTCAGTAACTCTTCTTTCTCTAATGCTAGCTGCAAAGAGCAATGCCACATGAATAATCCGCAGTTGCCAGATACCAACAACTTACGAGAGCTAAGAGATGTAAGTGAAAATCTTGAACAAAAGGCTAAGTCAAGGGCAAGAAACCTGGAAGTTGACGATAAGGACTAGAAAGCTTATACCTCTGATATTGCTGTATTGATATTTATGATCATTCTCATCTGATCACAGGTATATATACAGATGAAGCTTCAATATTTAACTGAACATCTTCAGACAGCAACAGGGAACTAGATGTATCATAGCCAGAGAGAGACCTGTCATGCTCCATATGCTGGATGGGACTTTCCGAGATAACATCTGTGTTTACAACAAATTCAATAGAATGTGACGAATTCAGAAACAATTTAAGTCTAAACTCAGCATAGAGTAATTCGAAATTATTTGCTTCGTACATCAACATGAATCTGCTGAGTTGACAACATGGAACGGATATTTCATGATGTAACCAACGTGGAAGAGCGCCAGAAAGAAAAGTCAAGGCAGACAAATTCTGCTGCCCTCGAATAAAGGGTCATTGACTTAGAGTTGCCAGATGTTATCCCTTATTCTTTGAGGAAAAGCATTCTTTGTTTAATTTCAATACTGGGGTAAAGAAACATCATTCTTCCATTGCAGCACATAAGGGCTTAAATAGGGTCAAGTGTTAAGCCTTTTTCCCAACCAGGTCCAATTGAACATTGATGGCACATAGAATTGATCATGCAGAACCATCCAACTAGCATTTCAAATCCTTTTATAAACCCCCTTTCTCCCATCTACTTGAGCATCAGAAAAGCAGCATTCACCTCGAAGGGCTTTCAGGTGAATCTGCTGAAATTGACAACATGGAAGGGATTTTTCATGATGAAACCAACGTGGAAGAGGGGCAGAATGAAAAGTCAAGGTTGAGAAATTCAGCTGCCCTCGTATAAATTGTCATTGACTTATAGTTGCCAGATGCTATCCTTGTTCTTTGAGGAAAAGCATTTTTGTCTAATTTCACAAATGGGGTAAAGAAACATCGTTCATTCAATTCCAGCACATAAGGGCTAAAATATGGTCAAGGGTCATCATTACGCCTTTTTCCCAACCAGGCCCAATTGAACATTAATGACATCTAGAATTGATCCTGCAGAACCATCCAACTAGCATTTCAAATCCTTTTCTAAACCCTAGTGTTTCTTCCATTTGCTTGAGCCTCGGGATGAAGGGCTGCCAAGTGACAACCCTCCCTCCCTCCCCACACTTACCACACATAAAAAATCAGTAAGAAATAGTTATATGTACACATTCAATAGTAGCATCAGAGAAACGGAGGACCACCCTTACCAAGGTCATCAGTTGAAGTAGATATATCTTTTCTACTGGCAATGCTCTTGCTTAAATCACCAGAAACCCTACCAGCTGAAGCTTTCCGTAACTTTGACTGCAACAGCTTCTTTTCTGTTCCAAACATAATGGATGTTAGCAGAAAGATGAAGAATGTACAACTGTTCCATCCACTGGAACTCTTTTACGTTGCCTACATTATAATAAGCACAGGAAATTAGGAACTACTTTGAAAAAGAACCACTGCCTGTAAATCAAGCACACTTTGCTTTAGCCTCCTTCCACAAAAAGTTCACACTTCTAGGCGATGGGTCGATTATCCTCGGAAGTTTCCAGTCTCATTAACGAAAGGGGGTTTCAAGTCCAGGAAAATTTCATCAAAGATGAAGTTTAGATAGTCAATTGAAGAATGGAGACTGCATCGACATGATGTCGCATTGACAGCAGTTGATGGTTTAATTTCCGAATCTTGCACTTCGATAACCAAACAGTATACATCAGAGAACCAAAAAGTCCTTGCTACTTATATAGTTGACCAAAGAATAGAATCAAGTGATTATCCATTGTGGTCTTCGACGTTAAAAAATGTTGGTGAGTAAACCTCAGCATACAGAAGCATTAAAACCATGCAATTCTTCATAAAGCAATGTTATATGTTAAATGATAAAGATTGCGACTCTTTTCAATGATGCACCCAAGTTATATGGAGTTTTTGTGTTCCTTCTCAGAGTTCTCTGATGCATTATTTTAGCCCTTCAAACAAACACATCTCGTATCCATAAATACCGTTACAAGTATCCCTCGTCACTGCTTTATGGGGTTCCAATGCACCTAATAATTGTGAAGCTTCCTCCACCATAGCTTAAGCTTTTAGGTTGGATTTTGTAATATACTATCAGAACCAGGTTTTGCTCTAGATTTATTTCACATTTGAGGATTCCCTTGGCCTATTCCACATGCTGTTCTTATTCCAGTTTCGCATGACAAGACGTGCGCATATCATTTGTCTATCGGATTTCAATGCACATTATATTCATGTAGTCTCATTGCACTTATCGGCTTAACCTTTTAGGAACCTTTTAACAACTACAAATTACACATGTATCCATATCACCCCCATTCCACGATATAACTTCCAATTCTATAAGTACCCTCATCGATTAGACTTCCTTTAATGCATATTACTCATTACGCTTAGCTTCTGATTTACTTAAAAGTGGGCTAATATTACGGTGCAAAGTAAGGTCCAAAAGTTTCTTCATGGCCCTGTAAATTCCCTTTCCCAAGTAAGTGGAAGGTTCGTCTTTCATATATCATCAGGAAAAAGAACACGAAAATCCAGTATGAAAGTAAAATTCAATTCAAAATATATATACAGAAAAAAATACCCACCTTCCCAACCTGCACCATGTTAGGTTCTAAAGGAAGTTTAGGCATAGTAATTATTCTATCTGAAGACAATAGGTTTCTTTACTTGAAGCTGTAAATTGCTGTCGACCAGATTGACTTAATCAAAGGAAGTGTCTACATCTTGTATCCCCAAATATAATTTTTTAATCAATTGGCTTCCTTGATAGAAGATGTTATGATGCTAATATAAATGAAAAACTAATATTAATACATAAACACATCAAATAGATTGATACATAGTCAACACATACCTTCTTGAAGAGCACTAACAGTGGACTGGAGGTCCTGACGATCTTTTTCTAGGCTAGATACTTTCTTTCTGCATCGCATTAATAACAGCTACAGTCAAAATATTCAATCACTGCCAATATAATGCATGCAGATATCTACTCCATAGAATAGCATATATCTTCCTCAAATCAACCCAAGAAAGAGAGTTAACATTTTTTAGTGTCTCCTGTTTCTCACAGGAGAACTAATAATTGCAATGCATATAGCTCTCATCAAGTTGATCCAACCGCTAGGCTTCTTGCATATATTTGATTTCACAACCAACAATTGTGACCATTAGAATTGTCATCCTTTTCAGAAAGACAAACACTACAACAGTTAAATTTGAACAGCTTCATATAACAATTTAAGCTTTCAAAGCAGTAGGAAGCCCCACAAATT
The DNA here is from genome assembly GCA_019149425.1 of Psidium friedrichsthalianum. Lineage (NCBI taxonomy): Eukaryota > Viridiplantae > Streptophyta > Magnoliopsida > Myrtales > Myrtaceae > Psidium > Psidium friedrichsthalianum. The sequence goes on from JAGVVM010003122.1 coordinate 16,974, forward strand.
TTAAAATAGCATCAAAGCAAGAGGTCAGGACATTTAAATATTAAATACAACTTCATCTATTAGCTTAAACTTTTAGAACTAATAGCCGTGACCTCTCACAAAAATTTTACAAAACCCATACTGCCTTAAAAAACTTGACAACTCCTACAAGAATATCTCAACATCACAACCTCTCTAGCATAACTAAGCTTTCTTCAAATGAAATATATCCTAAAAATCTCGTGATAAGTCAGTTTTTCTGTGTCACTTTAAACCATACACTATAACCTGAAGATCAGAAATTAACAAAACAGCACAAAACTGCAGTCATCACTTAAATCATCTTGCGATTGCAGTAGCAACTCTATGTCAAAAAGCTTCCTCACTTCTTCTCTAATCTTAATCGGATATACATGAGACAGCATATAACATGCACTGGAAATGTCAATTTGATAGGTCATAAACATTTTCGATGATAGCCAGAGTTATGTGCATAAGACTTGACAGTAAAATCTTCACCTCATCCAGCAACAATTGCAGACATCCTTAAAGTAGACTTCTGAGAATAAGGAAAAGTTAAAAGAATTTTCGCAGGACAAATCAGCAATTCAAGCATGCAGATATAATAAAAACATAGCCATTGTAAAAAGTGCATCAAAGTGATGCATACTTGTAGGTAGAAATTTCTGCTTGTAAATTTTCCAATTGCCTTTCCAGCTTTAACTCACTGGACCTCAACCTGAGAGCCTACAATCAGTTAAAAAGTAAATTCATTGAGGGGTAATCAAACATCCACGGAAATGCATGTACATTCACCAAGGAACTGTCACTCACATGGTAAGAAAATGCAAATCAATCTAATTATTGACTCTGTAACATTGCAATAACACCAATACCGGCATGACACAGTGAAATTTTCATCGGGTCAGGTGGGGGAAGATGGCCCACTTAGATCAAAATTTGCTAAGTACACCCGCATTACATGACAAATTTATTATGTAGGAAAATCATTATAATGTCCTGACAGCAAGTACACGCAAATCACCAGACAAAATGGGATGAAAGTTGCCTTCGTTTGTTTGAACCACATGATGACGAAGGCATACCATAAAAGATTCAGAGGAAAAAAATAGGTATAATAGTGAAAAGGAAACCGTTCTTATCAGCTACTATACTTTACACTTTTTTTTCAGATAAAAAACTTTCAGCTAAATAGAAATCCTCCAAATGTCTCATGGCTTATCTTATGAAAAGAGAAGACATAATTAAGTTCAATTCTGATACCAAATAACGACTGGGAGGAAATTTGCTTCCATTGCAAGCTCCTTACCTTCTCTTCTAAGCTGATAACTTCAGAAGCCAATAGTTTGGCCCGTTCATCAGCCGCATTACATTCTAATTGTGCATTGGTATATTCATGTTTGATAGCCTCAAGCTCCACCTGGCAAATGCATGAAGAGAAGTTGTGCATGAATCAGCCATACCATTGCAAATATCAATTGTGCAACCGAACTGCCTGGTCTAAATATAGTTGGGCGACCATCTAAAAACAGTGAGTGAGTGGATAAACACAGCAAGGGAAAAAGAAATTGACTTCACACTCATGGAATTTCTAATAGTCTATGTGTTATATGCCAGTAATAGTACTCTTTGCCGGTCCTTCAAAAAGTAATATATGTGCCGATACAAAATATATGCATTTCAAGGGAAAGGAGTCTTAAATTTATTGTTATTGATTTTAGGTGGTTCAAATTCTTACACCTTTGGTTAGTGGAAGAGTTGTAGATGCTTTCTTAGGCAAATGAGCTTTTCTTTGAGCTCCTTTTCTAATATTATGAGTATCACCCCACCCTACAGTGAACTTTTTCCTTGCCAATAAAAAAATACTAACTGAAACAATATAACAGTCAGAACCACAATATACACTTGATATGACTTCCTCAGTAATCCATTCAGAAATGTAACTGAGGACAACCATATGTAGTTATTTCACTGAGGAACAGTGAAAAAACAGGTCATTAGTTGCACCATATCTGTATCACATAGGATTTTTGTCACCCCTCTTAATTACCATTGGCAAAACCTACAGTCAAAGAAATACCATTGGAGACATGTATGTCTTCCTAAAGTCCATATTTGACCCAATAAGCTATTAAAAGTCCAGTTATAGTTCACTCTGGCTCAAGATACTTTTACCAAGGAAACTGCAGGGTGTCAGCACACACAATTGTGCATGTTGTTAAGGTGACTTGCAAGATTGATGGCACTTTTAATGGCATGCTTATGCACATCCACAAGAATTTTCTGAGGAAAATAGATTATACGTGTCTGACGTGAGGCAACAGGAGGTGATGTATCAAGATAGAGAGATAGCCTCCTTTGCATGATTAAGTTACAGAGAAGAGCTGTCCGCATCAATCCTTACAACTGTTTCATGGATTAGAAACAATGCCATTATCTATTTCTTTTACGCTCTTCTCAGTTTTTCCAATATCTCATTGATGAAATCGAATCAACATCAGGCATCACATGTACATGCAATTAATGCTTGATAAAGTCAAACCACCAGCAAACTTTTCAATCATGGCATTGTGTAAGTGTAGAAGTACATAACTTTACAGTAACTTAAATTGCGCAAAAGAAAATAATAATGACAGATTCTTCATAAAACTTTTTTTTCTTGTCATTTGAGATATTATGTGAATGAACCTACTACTAAATGTAATGAGTAAAAATGAAAATAAAAAAAGTAATAGATGACAAAGATACGTGTCCCTACCAGTCGTGCATTAATCTCCTCCTGTAAATTTCCCATATCATCCTTTAGTTGGTTGACAACACTTCTCTGGCATACAAGAAAGAACACAAAATAACAAATAAATACAAACTCACAATATCTTAAAACATCAAGCATCATGCTTTAAGAAGGATAAGAATGAAACAGTTCCTCAGAATGCGAAACCTTGTGCTGTAGCTAGTGCTGCACCAGAAATTAAAACTCAATTAAGCGGTCATCACAATTTTATAACCAAGCATTTAACAAGAACTCTCAGCTAATCTTCATTTTCATATCAGTTTTTTTTTTTTTGGATGTCCGAGGTGTCCGCGCAGCCAGCGAACTTGCGCTCAAACCAGCGGTAAAGCACGACTAGTCCTCGGGAGGACCTGCAGACCCCACAACCACGAGCCCCTGGTTAAGTCACCTAGCGCCGAGAAGTTTTGAACCCAAGACCTCTCGTGAAAGGAATTGAGCGCAAACCAACTCGGCCACCAGATGGTGGGTTTCATTTTCATATCAGTTTTTTTTTTTTGGGTAAGGACATTTTCATATCAGTTGATTGCTTCACATATCTATCATTTGCATAACATCCCAAGATGTCCACAAATGTAAAAATGTATCTTCATCATTTTATCCTACACCTATTTGGCATGATGTAAGCAAAGAGTATCATTCAGATCCTAAATTTTAGCAAATCCAAGAGATAGATCTTTAAGTCGTAACTAATTCTAAGTATACCCAGACAAGATCTTTAAAGGGGACCAAAAGAAAATAAAATGAGATTACTTCACACATCTTTAAACCTTGTCTCTTCCCAGTGCAATAAAATCCTAACATTCCACGGCATAACTATCAACATTAGATTAAAAATAACAAATATTGCAGATAATAGTAAACTGCCGAGAAATGACCCAATAGGAAGACACATAAGCATCAAAGTGGTAAGAAATGATATATTTATCATTGTTATTCAGGGAACCTGTTGGTTATAACTGTCTGACAAGAAGAATTGTCGGCTGCTAAGGACTCTGCCAAAGCCCTTGAAGCCTCAAGAGCTCGTTGCAAGGAAAATTTTTCTTGCGTCAAATCTTCAATGTGCTGCATTGACAGGTAAAAGGTATCACATTGATTAAATTCAAACAAGTATTTATCCTAACAAAAGAAAAATTCAACTTTTCCAATCACTTGTTATTTTCCATGGTTTTTCGTGTTCATGCAAAAGCATGATGTCTGAAAACTCTATCCTTCCCTCACTCTATTCAAAAGCAGATATCATCGTTTGACGTGTTCTTTCAATCCTTCTTTCTAAATTTTATAGGCAGAAATCATGGAAACATAACCTAGTCAAGAGTAATAAGTGATGCCATGCAACTTCAGAAATTGACTGTTAACATATTGTCAAGTTCTTACAAGCAATATCATAGTCCAGGTTCATGCCATTTTTTGTTTTTCACTGAAGTTTGTCAACATGGAGTGACCCAGTATGTGATACCAAAAACAGGTTAAAAAGGCAGAAAGGAAAATGATATTGACACTTCTGTTCTGGGTTATGTGAGTAAATAGGAAAATAAAGGTACGGGAAGATAAATAAACTCTAATAAACAACAAATTACTGGAAAATTAGATAATAAATAAAAAAGCAACAAGCCACCTGACATAAAGTCAAGTAACCTGAAGCAGCAGTCACTACAGCACCAGATTCATACTATTTTCACAACCTAAAACCATCTGTCATCTTGCAAAAATGACAAAAATGACAACTAGTCCAAGGCTCAAGATGATTCATATCAATAAAACCTTACAAAGATGCAAGACAAAAGTACATACAAAAAGAAATGTGGGCAATAATTTCAAGTGCCTCCCCTGATCACTCTTACAGAACGAATACAAAAAATAGATCATAAGGTGGGCATATGGCTGATGATTGAGAGACTTCAGTTTGAGACTAAGTTCAGTTTGAAACTCAGGGCTCTTTTAGGACATAATATGCCAATGCAAAGATTTTAGTCTTCCCACAAGTATCTACCTCATGCTAGAGCTGGACTGGTATTTAATGACATTTTATCCGCCCTCACTAGGAGTATCCTAATAGTTTCTCCATCCAACCCCAACCCACCCCCTTCTCTCTCTCCTCACGATGATACATAAAAAAGAAGGGGGCACCATCTTGCCATGCTTCATCACACTAATCTGCTACCCTTAAACTTATAGAGTCTTGTGAAATATAATCCTATAAAGAAGTGATCATAACATGAATTAGATTGGATTTAAGTATTTGGTAAGTGCTACAATAATCATTTCTGGGTGACACAAATGTGAAATTGCAAACACACAGCATAAGCATAGTAAGATGGGGAATGATATTGGAAGATCAAATGGCTCATGATCAAGGAGTTCAGTTAAAAAGTTGTTCTATGGTTTTAACATTTGAAGTTATACATTGTCATTTGAAGTTATACATTACTTAAATAAACACACATATTACACTTCCAGAGATAGATTCTCATTATTCCTAACTTGAGATTATTAAGTAAAATTTTAACAGTAAACTAGCACTGGTTTGAAAAATTCACAGATAGTGTGCTGAAAAATACACACCGCTATATAAATTACATACAACATATAGTCAGCAACAAGCATTTTTGTGCAACTACATAAGATAAATAATAGAGGTGAATTGTACATCTTAACATGCTGACACGTCTTGGAGAGGATGTATTTATCCAAAAAAAAAAAAATCTTAATTCGTGGCATATTAAAAATTAGGATGGACAAGAAATGGGAAACCAAAACGTGCTTTGTCAACATCTATTAGTTATTGGGACAAGGACAAGTCAACATCTTCTTTCAGACAACTGCTTCAATGTCTCTCTTTTTCTTTTTCTCTTTTTTCTAGAATTGAGAACTTAAATTGGACAATGTCAAAATATCTGCATCTTAATAGCACCATTAGAGTACGATAAACCTAAAGACCACATGAGGTTAAACATTGATTCATATCAAGCCTGATCACCCAAAATGTTGTCAAACAAGCGATTGAATCTCAGCTTCACATTTTCACACCTTAGATGGGAACTGAATCATGGAATCCAACAAATTCGAGCAATTTAAACACATTACCTGTTCCAATGCAGCAAAATCTTCATTCTGTTTAGAGGTATAAAACTCAGGTTTGCTCTCGATGCTTTGCTCACCGGCACAGCTTTCTGAATTAAATGCAAAATGTGAGGGACTAATGGAATGCATGGGTACATCAGGTCCAGGTGATGCTCTCGTTTGGAGAAAGGCCCTACATTCCCATCATTCGTATGACGAAAAGGGTTTGAGTTTCCAGCATCAATGCTGCCAAAATTTAAGCTATTTATCGCGACAGGTTCCTCTGGTTCAACGCTTTTGGAAGGAAGTGATGGTGAAGATCTAGTTACATTAAGAGAATCAAGAAATGACGGCGCGGTCTTCGTGGCTGTGATTCACTAACTGTCGAATATAGAGAAATATTGTTCAAGGAACTCTTAAAATCCAAATTCAAATCAGATGAAGAATAGCCAGATATCTGAGAAGTTTCACTTTGTGTACTAGGCAACTCATTGAAGATGCTACCAAGCTTCCTTTCTTGAAAATCAGATATCTGAGAACCATTGAAGTGTGCCATATCAAACATTCTCAATCCACTCCTGGCAGGAGACCTTATTGTGTTGGTAGCTGGTCGCACAGAGTCTGCCAGACAACAGCACAAAACAGCATTGGATTTTTTTTCTCGTGAAGTATGAATTACAGTTCAAAGTGCCTATCAGCAACATTCACAAATAAAACTACAGAGAGAGAATACCTTCATTGTATATTGAACTTGTGTGTGCACCAGGCAATATGTTGGCATTACTGGGATTATTTGGTGAGATAAAGCTGCCTGAATCCTGGGGAGAGATATTTGCTGCAACAGAAGAACCGGGATTTGCAAATAAGAAGTCATTTGAACTCCCACTATTTTCTTCCATCAGAGATTCTTCCTTCCCGTGGAAACTAGAGCGGCCAGAACTGCGACCAATCTCCTGACTGGCTTGTGTGGATAAACCATCAGACTGGTCAGATGTAAACCCAGAAGTTGCAGCATACATTCGATAATCACTTTTCATGTGATTATTCTCTTGGCTGTAGCTATAGCCAATTGGTCCATTAGACGCCAAGCCTCCATAGCCCTCGCGTTCTTGGTACTCTCCCATTGTTTGTGCTGGATACTTAGAGAATGCATCATTTACACCCACTGGAAACTCCGGTAAGGAATGAACGTCACTAACAGAACTTTCCCTGCTTCTCTGGGAAAACTGAAATGCTTTCACATCATCATTATTCTCTGTAGCAAAAGGTTGATTATCGACTCCACCAGGTACATTAAATGATCTAACGGCATCAGAATCTGCAAGTCGCCCAACTTCAGCATCCAGTGATTTTTTCTCATTAGGGCCACCATCAGAAGCATTATTTTGGTTACTAGCGACCTTTTTCGCTCGATCTGCAGCCTTTTTCTTGCGGAATTCTTCTAGCTGAGAAAGTTAAGTTCACATTACAAACATAGATACAAAACTTTGTGCTTGAAATCAAAACACAGTAAGTGCAATAAGTTCAAAACATGTCACTTCGTAAAAAGAGATGTCATCCCAGAAAGTCTGTGACATCTACAAAAAACTTCAGAAAGAAAAACTTCTTTCTGGGATTCTGTTCATCATTCCGAAAAAAAGAAAAGAATGACCCTTGGTAAGAGCACCCTTGTGAAACCTCTTTTCCCTACCCTAGGTTGCCAAAAGTTAGATAACATCCAAAAATGCCTCTTGTAGGGGAATACATAAATTCCAATCAAGTCAAACTAGTGAAGGCGTTTACTACAAAAACACAGTCCGAGACAGCAAAATCAGCTAAAGTTGCCTAACAAGACGTATGAAGGAAGCAGGAAAAAGGGATGCGTGAAGAAACCATTTGTTTCCTCTTTGCGGCAGAATGAATTCAAAAAATTCTCTAGGTCAAAGAATTCAGCAGGAACAACACTTTCTTTCTCTAAAGTTTAATCAGCTAAATAGACAAGACATGGATCAATGATCAAACAACCACACTTTGCGAAATAAGATTAAAAATCATCGCATACTCGAGCAATCGCAGAGATGCAAATGTTCAAGAGGCGCAGCAATCCAAAATTTGAAAAATAAGATCAGATATGCTAAGAAATCTGCGTCCGCAAAATTTACCCGGCGCTTGCCAGCTTCCAGATGCTCTTGCTTACGCGAACTCGGTAGCACCTGAGCAGAAGCCATCCGAAACCGACGAATCCACCAACCCTAAAGAAGCACATTCAAAATCAACGCCCAATCCCCATTTCCCTCAAAACTGCCCCGCCGCCGCCGCACACCAAAACTTCGCAAAACCGGCTCCTCAACGGCGAATCAGCGACCGATAGCCAAAACTCCGGCAATCGCGCCCACTAACCAATCGCTAAAAAAACGAGATCGAGAGGCCAGAACCGGACATGCACCCAAAAACGAAACCTCCCGGCGGCCAAAGCGAGAGAGGACAAAGATGGTGGATTCTCTGAGATTACTGGATGATGAACAATTGGATTGAGTTAGATTTGGAAGAGAAGGAATAAGAAACCCTAAAATTTAGGACAAGAAAGCGTGCCCGATCTGGTGGGAGGGAATCGGAGGAGGAGGAATTTTGAAATTCGACAGCTGCAATTGCAGATCTCCCCCTTCTTGTTCTTCTTTCTTTCGGGGTTTTCTGCGTTTGTTTGGTGCATTGATTGTAATAATACGAGGAGGATACGATCCAGCACCATGACAACATCAACCGGCTGTTACAAGTTTGGTAACTGTACCGGCCATTTGAAATTAACAATTTGTTGCTTTTTATTCACTCCCTATTTCTATTCATATATTTCTCGGATTTATGAATTGGAGCTAAGTTCTTACATTAACATTGCTAATCACCCAAATCTTTATGGCCGATTTCGAAATCAGCGAAACCCGACCCCTGACTCCTCTGTTTACGACAATTGGTACGACCAGATTATCTCGTTTTATTCTAATTTATGCTCAAATAAGGAGTTGAATGTCATGAACATCAAAGCTTATAGTTGGTCATTCATCGAGTTACCACTAAAATGCGATTTGATTGAAAAATTAGAAGGAGGAAAAAAATTGTGAACATAAGAAGTAAGGCTGTAATTGGATGACTACCGATATAATGCAAGGAGAGGGAAAAAAAATTGTCTTTCACAAATCAAAAAGGGCTATAAAAACAGATTTTGATGTTCGCCGATGTATGCTAAAACTATTCTTAACTCATAGATTTATAAAGTTGATTCGACAATGAACTTGTAGCTCTTCCTCATCATCAATGGAGTATGATGTGAAGCTACACAAATTATGATCGAGTCCATTCTCCCACAGAATCATCTGGGCTCTCCAATTAAAGGGTACGAGCTATGAGTATGTAGCCGAAAATATTGTCTGCATGAGCAAGTCGCCAGTGCAATACAATTCAGTTCACCAGAAGATCTCCATAATTATTCAAGGAACAAAACTGGTCGCAGGCTTTCTTTCATCATTTCAGAGAAAATCAAGAAAAAGTCATGGAAGAACACCAAATCACAATTCCTTCTATAATTGTTCTCAAAGATATTATGGCAAATCGAATCCACATATTACATCATACCACGTCCTGTTTAACTTAGGCATCCAATCACTCAAACAAGACATACAATTCCAATTCGGTACAAAATCTGGTTTAAACCTGCCATGACCTCATTGAAAGAGCGACATCAACTCTCGCCAAATTTATGCACAAGAGATCAACCTCGCCTTCAGAGCTCCGCATCATTATAACTATTGTAACCTAAAACTCCTAATTTAATGCCGTTGGACACCTTCAAAACAATAGAAAAAGAACGGCCTTAGCAGAAACAAAAAGTTCTTTGGAAGCCAGAAGGCAACAATGGTGGACATTGCCATGGGAGGGATCATTCACACCTTGCCGGCCATGGAAGACATAGTATGAGTGAATTTTGTGAAAAGTCGAAACATTCCCTCTTTTGCACGATCGGATGGAGAACTTTAAGCAAGTTTCAGTGATCAAGTCAGTCCTTCCAGATTATGAGAGAGCCCCGGACTACTTCAGGGCCAAACAAGGAGATGTTCATCAAATTAGCTGAAAAGCACTAAAAAAGCATCCTGGTTTCTCTTTCATTTTCGTTTTCCATATATAAGGTTCGATTGGATTCTTGTACTTCGTGTTGCTTGTGAACTCAGTCTTCCTGACCCAAAAAAAAAAAAACACACTCCATCTGCGAATGGCACGAGAATGGTAGCCGGTTTCTCTGTCAAAGATTTGGTTTTTGCATTGGCAGTAAGTACAACGAGGTCTGCTAGTTTGCTTAGACAAACGTTTACAAAATGTGACGACAAGGTTAGGATTCAATTGCATCCAACTAAAGCCACGACTACCGGCTAAAGCTGAAGATTTAGTACAGAATGTACAAATCCTAAGTTACACTGGAAAGAAGCTCTTTATCAATGTACATCACCGTCGTCGTCCTTTCTTGTGACTCTTCAGACCTGCACAGTCCGAACAATACCATTTTCCTTTCGGCACATCTTTCAGTCCGACGCAGCCATAATGGAACCACTCTATCTTGCACTGTCGAAGAAGAAGAAAGCATATGAGATATTCTGAAGACCAGAAGTCCATTGGATACTAGACAGTGGATATAACTAGCAAGAGGGAGGGAGCAAACGTGAAACATAATCAGAAGCTCAATGCCATACGTCGGGATTGTCGCACGCGACCATTTCTCCAAAGCTAACTTGGTTGCAAAAACAGTACGTGGGCTCATTAGGGTCTATGGGTATATCCAATTCCATACCGGGAGGATTTGTAGAAGCTGCATTAGTGGTTTCTGTTGCTGCTGCAGTAGCCAGGCGAGTCCTGCACAAGTAAATGGCCATCATAAACAAGGTCACTCCCCATTGCTGACCTTGCCCACTAAAAAATCATCAGTTACTGCCCATAAAAAGCACTGAAATATCCCTAACTAGCTCGGTCACGTGCAGACGAAGATTTAATACAAAGTATTTTTCTCATAAAGAAAAAACCGGGGAAAGCTATTCGAACACTGCAATTTGTACAGCAGATTCATTTGGAAAAAAGAATGAAGTCGATGACGCTCAGATAGTGTATTCCCATCTCATTCCAATCTCAACCTCCATTAGTAGTTCTGCCAACGATACAACATCAGGAACATGGTGGCCTAAAACTTGCAGCCAATTTTCAAATACAACGAACATAGGACACATAAAGAACCTCGTGCAGGAGGCTCCCCATATATGAAGTTCAGCAAAGGTATGTAGCCTTCGTGTTGCTTTTGGCAACAGGCTGTCTGACGACTCAAACTGTACCATTGCACCAAAGCTCGCCCTCATGGACTAGCATGGGAGTACAAGGAATCAAAGTTCCATCTTCAGCCCATCCAAGTGTTAGCATTAGTATGGCTGTATCGGGTGAGACAGACGCCAAATTCCATGCTAAACCTAAATTTTAGCTTCAATTTATGCAAATTATGTTCTGACTTAATAGGGTTCAAGAGAACTACCAGCAATGATCAATTCTTTGTCTATCCACCAACACCAACGCAAATCTATATGGGAGCTCAGATACGGATCCTAAGAAGGAATTTTCCATCAACTTGGTGCTTTTCACATCACTACTAAGTCCTCTTCATGCATAAGGCATTCCCTTTTCATATGAGAGGTTCTCCAATGCTGCAGCTGATAACTTCTCTCTCTCATTAATCCCTCACCCCTCTTCCCCACACCCCCCCCCCCCCCCCCCCCCCGTGGGGCCCGGGTGACTCCTTGTGGTGGTGCATGTGCTTGGTAGTTCATTGCAGAGGAGCGAGGGAGCTTAATAGCAGTCATGAGTGATAAATGACAGAGCATATACCCACAACTTCCACAGTCAACAAAGAGATATCTATTAGTAAAGAAAGATACTTCTTGCGTCCTCCTCTACCAGATTCGCTACCCCTGCCAGACTTCGCGGGAGCATCAACACCGGAACTAGATATCCCCTCCGGAGGAACAGTCTCTTTATCTGCAGCCATCAGCGGTTGCATTGAAAAAAGAGATTCAGTACAAGACCAATGGCAATAAGCGTATAGTAGAAAAAGTAGAAACTTCAGGTAAAAACCTTGCAAAATGTATTAATAGAAATGGATAAAACAAGAGCAAGAGCTAATTAAAATACCACGTCGAAGCTCCTCATTGACTTTTCAGATATTGATCCAACTGCTGTATGTGTGTATCTACCTGATTTGGGTTGAGCATATGCATGGTCAGCAAGATTTCGAGGAACAAAAACTTAAAAGAAGTTGTTTCGGACAACTTCATAGCCAGACAAAGGGCAATAAAAAAAAAGATCAGATATGATGACCGTTTAGCCAATTAAAAATGTTCAACTTTGATAAGAGTTAAACAAACGTGTCTGGCAACAATAAAATGACCAGATATGATGACTGTTTAGCCAATTAAAAATGTTCAACTTTGATAAGAGAAACAAATCACAATGAATCTCCAGTTTTGTTTAACAGACATCACAAAACTATGATAAGCAATAGGTATGCAGTGGACACAGCAAGCCTTAGCCATGAGACGTTTTGTGATATGGACCTCTCCAAAGCATGATGCGCATTTCATTAACATTTCCACACATGTTCATGCTTGCTCTCTTCATTGCAGGCAGCAGCCGAGTTGAATTCTTGATTGGATAAGTATATATGCCACAAAGCAGCAACCCTTAGCCATGAGCTCTCTAGAGCACAAAGTAACATTTGACTAAATTTCTGCTAAAGCTCATGCTTCTTCTTTTCTTTTTCGCCAATCTGATGGTTCATGCTAGATTGTCTCTTCATTGCATGTGAAGAGATGACTCGTGAATGAAATCCCACTCCCATTCATGCAAATATTAGTGTGTTTGCTCCTGCATGAGAGAAAATGCATCCCTTGATATTTACCATCCTACAGAGATACTAATATCTGAGCCATCAGTCTGGGTACTTTGTCCTGTTACCAATGAGCTATGAAGTTCTCGGATAATGAAGGATGCAATATTACTTCCATGCAACAAAAAGTACGCATAAGAAGGAAGCAGGCAGCATCTATGCATGAAATGCATGACTTGTATCTCTGGAGAAAAATAAAATCAATAAACTAAGAAATGTACTGGAAGCATGAGCACAAAAATTATTCAAGAATAGTCAGTGTACCCAATTGGAAGCAAAACAAGCAGCATCATTTGAATAAGCAAAGGCTAAAAACTGTTACATACCAAATCATACGCGTGGACAGCCAAAGCAACCTTTTCATCGGCAATCCTTACGCTATGTTTTTGCTCGTCTAGCACTTCATCTGAGAACGTGTACCTGACTTAACACCCTGCTTAATTTCCTCAATTTCTTGCTCACAATGTTGCTCATTCTGTCTTTTGAGGTCTGATCGTATACAGAAAAGAAAAGGAGAAGGTCACATAATACCTCACAAAACCATAAAAGCTGACAATTCATCGTCTCTTTCATGGCAATAACATATGTCAAGTGTATTCCAAATGGAAATGACAGAATCGTTGAATTCTATAACTTGGCCCACAAAAGAACATCAAAGACATAACGATAAAGAAAGCCCTTCGATGCCTCATTTGAACTTTCTGATTTACACTTATTTCAGCTGGCACCAATAGCTGATGACCTAACAAGTCCATTGCATCTCCTAATCATCTTTCCATTAATCCCAAGTTTAAAGTTGACTGATAAACCCAACAGCCACTTAGCTTTGAAGGTTCTCTCTTTATAGGACCTCCCAAGAAACCCAATAATCATACTTGCCACAACAATCGGAATAGAATGGACCGAGCAAATGATGACTGAGAGTACCTCTAAACTCTTATCGAGATCACGCAACAGCGCGTACTTCTTCTGCAGTATGTTAGGCCAACGCTTCAAGGTCTGCACAGAAAATGGGCCGTTCAATTTAGTCGACGGCAAAGCGCTTCAATCCACCCAGATAAAAAAAAAAACAAGCAAACCCATTTCATGACTTGCGAATTGCCGACGCCGGGGAAAACAAGATTAGGGTTTCACCGGAGCAAGGAGAAGGAAGCAAGCGGAGGGGCGAATTCGAGATGGGCACTCACCTCCTTGAAATTCATCAAGGAAGGACATTAAGGCGGCGGCCGTGGCGGCCGGTGCAGGTCCGGAGGTTCGGCGCTGGTGGTAGAGGCGGTCGCGGCGGAGGAGGACGAAGTGGTGGAGGGGGCAGAGATGGCGGAAAAGGTTTTGGTGTCGGAAGTGAACCGGGTTCTGACCGTTTCGGTGGGGATGAATTGATGGGAGATATGAACCGGGTTGGATACGGGACCATAGTATTTCCCCCACCGGTTGATCTTTAGGAAAATTACATAAATAGTGCTTGAACATTAATCCAATTTGTAAATTGATCTCCTATCATTAAATTTATTCCATATAATCTTTGAATTTGAGCCAAATATGTAATATTATATTGAACTTTAATTTATTCAATCTAATTCGAAACTTTTGTACATAGTTAAATTAATGCTTTGGGCTAAATGTCTCATATTGAATAATAATTTCAAGGAAATCTTAAAAAAAAAAAAAGGCATCAAGTGCTCTCATTTTTTAAATGAAGACTGGAAGTAAATTTTATTTCAAATAAAGGCCTGAAATGGCTATGATTTGTTTCAAATAAAGCCTCATCTTGCCGATCGGCTAAATTTTTTCCTGAAGATCAAGAGTATTTTCGTCAAAATATAAATTTAGTCTATTTTTTTGTTAAATGAAATTGAAAAAATCCCATGTATTTCTCTTTTTTGACTTTTTTTTTCAAAACCTCTTAAAAATAGAAAATAAAATAAAATAATAAATTATCAAAATACCTTACTAAGTGACTCAATACTTTTTTTATATTAACATAATCACTTCAAATTCTTATTTGAAATAATGTGTACTTCAGATACTTTTTGATACAACGAGGGCACTTCAAGCCCCTCTTCAAAATAAGATTCATTTTGAGGCTTTTATTTTAAAAAATGAGGACATTTTCAGTCTTTATTTGGAATTTTTTTCTAATTTTAATTTTAAAGAGAAAGTCCAGACAAGGTGAAGGAAGCGCTATACTTCGGGAGGGAAAAAAGGAAGGAAGCGCGATTGCTTTCCAGCCAACGGTAACTTGGCGCGGAACAATCCGGTCCCACACGCTCTGGACACGTGATGGGACCCGCTCAGCTTGTCTTTGCGCCTTTTCCTCCTTTGTTAATTAAGACAGAACCAAGACAGAAGGGATGAATCTTTTGTGCATTTCGTGGAATTCTGTCTGAACGTTGAAGACACTATTATCAGCGCATTAACAATTGATCTGACACGTCAGAAATAATATAATTTAGCGTTAATACCACAAAAAATCCTAAATTGATACACTTATCATAAATTTACCCCAAACTAATATATTTATGACAAAATTTATCCTCTATTAATTTCGTTAAATTTAAAATCGAATTGCTTAGTTGGATGGTATGTGGTAGTTTACAGGTATACCAATTGGGGTTTTTACTCTCTATTTATCACAGTATATCAATTTATGATTTTTTTTGTGTACTAATAAATTAACAAAGTTTAAATTCGCTACGGATGTAAGAGTTTGGGGTTTTCGTGATAAAAAAATAATTTATGGTAAATTTGTCACATATGTATCAATTTGGGGTTTTTAGCGGTGAAAAAAAAATAATTGAGGTAAATTGATCACCGATGTATTAGTTTGGGATTTTTGCGGTATTAACCCTGTAATTTTTACGTGGTCCCCTACAAAATTTTATCGTATGGTTGCTTAACTAGTGTCCTCAAGATGCTCGTTAGCAACCCGTTTAAAAATTAAGTGAATCGGAAGATTTCTTATCGACTCATGAAATGGTTGCTTTTCTAGCTTGTTTGGCTACAGATGTTTCCATCTCGACAGCTTTCTCTTCAGTACTGTCAAGAGGAGGGAAGGGAGAAGTTATTGAGGCTTACAAGCAAAAGGCCAAAACGACAGAAGAAATGGAATGTGGAAGCTTGAAGAACACAAAAGGCTCGAATTGCAAATAGATGTGAATGCATCCTTCTTTCTGCTAATGAATCGGTTTTGAATTCCAGCAAGTTACTCAAGTAGAAAAAGAACGTAGAACCATTTCGTAGTTTCAATCATTTGGGGAAAGCAAATGGTGCGATTTGGGTGAAGAAAAGGTAACTGCTACCTCATGCCAACTTAATTTGACTAGTTCATGGACTATGGGGGGTCTACACAGAACTGTTCACATGCTTACACTTATATCATATAACTCCCAAAATCACATATATATAGAAAAAAAAACATACATTTTTATTGTAACGAGGAAAATTGTCTAAAAGTCTTAAAAACTTATACACTTTTGCAAAGCGGTCTGACACCTTTTTTACTGTGTATGAGTTCATTACTCGGCTAATTTGGTGGAAAATCACTTGACATGGTTGGACCATAGATCTAAGCGAGTTTCCCATGCTTCGCCTATAGTCTAGGCTGGACAATTTTCGGAAAAATTCACTATTGTCGAAGTCGGACCATCTGAGGTGAGCGTTAAGGCCCGATGCTATTACGCCTTGGTCTGGGAAAGGGTTTTGTCTCAAGAATTCCATCCCAACGAGGCATCTGAAGTCCACCAGGAGAGACAAATGGAGCTATAAAAGAAAACTGTCAAGATTAAAAGAATCCTCCATAACGCTCCCCACTTTTGCAGATTTTCAATAAAACTTTGACAAATCGCCACTGTCCTTTTGTTACTGTATCTCCTATTCTCCCGGAGGCTGCAAAGAGATCACCATTTGGATTAGTCCACCCAGTTCATAAAAAAAGAACAAAAGAGAACCCGAAAGAAAAGGAAAGAAAAAGGGAAATGCTGAAGCTGTTATTCGGGGGGGCAATGACAACGCACAGGTCAACTCCCCATCAGCGATCCCCCAGTCCAAAAGTCAAACCAAGATCACAATGAATGGACAGGGAACATGATAAAGAAACATCCTGCCCTAACGAAGTTGTCGAACAGTGAGTACAAGTAACGTGACAGGAGAAGATTACAAAAGCTAGCCGTGATAGCTAGCGATTGATATGGGTCCAACGGCCATGATCCCCCTTTTAAAAGCAGCATGAATCCGGATTTTCCAAATATTTTCTTCTGTATTTTGTGCTGAGTTAATTTTTCTTGCTGGATTTTATGCTTAAGTCATGCACCAGAACTGAAGTTAACCTGCTCTTCATGGGAGCTGGTTAGGGTTCTGGCATTTGCTGTATGCTCTAATGGAGCTACGAGCTAAAGTACCGAGCTTCCCCGCTGCTTGCCCTGAGGAGTACAAGGTAGTGTCAGTCACCATTCCATATGCTTTTCTCTTTGGGTGTGGTCTTGGTAGAGTGGTTGGAGAGATGTGGATGGATGTGGCTTTTGCAGCACTTGCAGCTCTTTGTTTCTGTTCTGCAATGAGGGTAAGATAGGCACGACCTTCTCTACTCAAGAACACAAAGTCTGCAAAATTATGTTCACGTGTTTCCTTTCCTCTGAGTTCACATGGTCGGGCATTGGGGATGAAGGAGATCCAAATGTTCAACTGGTCATTTTTCTGGAGAAGATTGACGGTTTGTATGAACGGAGCTTTAGGTCTTCAAAGTTGATCTCAGAAAGGCATCTGTTTTATCAGGAAGAAGAGAAACACAACCAGTAACCGTTCTGAGCACAGCATCATAAAGCCTCGCATGTTGTCGTAGTGTATTTATACTCTTCGTAAAAGATTTGTTAGGCTTTTCTGGTTTTTCTGTTTACGTTTCGTGTAGACTCTCATCTCATATCATACTACTAAGTCTACAGATGATGGGGCAACCCGTGGGAGAGGCTAATGTAATGATAGTAGATGTTGTAGCGCCTGATTAGAGATTATCATCGAAGGAAGGAACCTCTAGAGGTCGTCGGGACCAGAAGCGCGGCGTTCTCGATGAGAGGAAAAAGTCAATAGAGCATCGCTTACTACTATGCATCATCTTTTTGTTAAGATTTTAGTCGCGTGGTCTTCGATGACTGATGGGTAGAAGATCATCAGAGCTTCACTGTGAGTCAATACTCTTTCATCCCGATGTGTGGGCTCAGTAGGAGCTCTGTAGGAAATGCCCACTCTTGTTCCGCATGACATCTTCCAAATTGCCGTTCACAAATATGCCTTTGCCAGATTTAAAATCTGGTGCGAAGTGGGGGGAAATCTGCATGCTTTAGACAATGGCGTTCTCCGAGTGAGTACTAGGATGTTCGTATCCATAATTTACTTTTGCTGCGCGAGTCATAGGGCTCCCTTGCCATGCGGACAACTTTGTCCTCCCTCACCTTCTAATATGCTTAGAAGACTAAACTCCCGAGTAGACATTGCAAGTCAGCACCTGCAAGCAGTGTCGCCAATGGTTGAGTAAACTTCACCCAACAATCATGGACCCCTTGACATAAATGCTCCAGGTTTGTCTTTTTGAGGTTTCTCACACGGCAATAGCGAGAAAGCTCCAGACGGTGCCGCCAGCATCTGGGCATCGGGAGGGGGTTGTGAAGTTCCATTTTGAGGGGTCAATGACAGCTCCAATGTTGTTCCCTTCAAATCTGATTTCCAATTTTATGGTTAAAGTTGACTGAACAAAAGTAAATGTTGGGAAAATGTATGCTTGAAAGTCTGAAAAACAGTCGTCCTCCTATAGAGGCACGATCAATTACTATATGTTAGCTTTCCTCCTAAGAGACTTCCTCAACCTTGCCGTAAGATTATACCATATGGTCATCTCCGGACTGAAAGCAGCAATTGTATGTACAGAAACAGGATGCCATTTTATACGAAAGATTAGAATTGACAAAGAAACTAGCTACTAATCTATTGAAAACAGCCTTCTAAATGCTTTGTGCAGGGAATTTGCCCGAGTAGTGTGCAGGGTAACCTCATCTCCTTTCATAAGTGAAAATTCATGTGGAAAAAATCTGTAAAAATTGAAAAGCAACAGAAAATGGAAACAACTACATGAAGCAAGAAAAAGTTATCTTTGAGTTATATGTAAGTGTGGTCTGATTCTGAACGACATCAATAAAAAAACTAAACAGAGAGACACATTTATGGGGGATTACGCCTAAAAACTTCCTGCTATTCGGTTTTCTAGTCAATTTCAAAAAAAGCTGAAGTCGCAATCATGATAAGTCTTGAATATGTACGAATCTATTTGCTTGTGCTCAGTCTCATAGCAGTGATAGTCATTGCTGGCTGGAACTAACAGGAAGGCCTGACAGAGAAATAAAACCGAAGTATCATTAAGAAGTCATGCATTTTGACCCCCCCCGCCACAACCCCCATAAAAAAAAAAATTGAAAGTCATGCACTGGCTGCTGTAGTAAGTATATAATACTGGAAAAGACAAACAGCTGTATATACCCAAGTTCTAAACGCATCACGTGAATTCTAGTCAAACATCAAGTTTGCTCTCCATTGAAAGTCCTATCTGAGTTTATTGTGACTCGAGTCTCAGGCTTTGCGTACTTAATTCAGGTAGTAACTAGGTGCTTGGCTCCGGCAGATGAATCTTTTGGATGGTGATGCCACAATCTTTTATGCGCGCCAGTTAGGACGTGGATTATCAGCTCTGCAAAAATTCTATGCTCAGGACAGTCCTCAACATATCTTATACACGGACCAGCAATTGCTGTATGAGCTGGTCATACTTGCAGTCCAAGGTAGTATACAAAGCAATTGAAGGATACGTGGTATATCACAAATAAAGCAATGCGTAGATAAAATGCTATGTTCAGAAAGCATTCTACAATTATTCCAAGATCATTTCCGATTGTAATAAGGCAACTTAGATAGCCAGAACAATGAGGATACTTGTGTCACTGTAACCGATGCATTCTGTAAATCTTCACAAGGTGATCATGCGAAAAACTAATAAGCAGAGACTCACACAAAACATTCTCTTCGCTTTAATTTTGCCAGTCTATGGACGTGGTACGTGCTAAGCAGTAGCAGAACAATAGATACCAGAATAAGACATGTCCTTCTAATATGCAAAGTATTGCATTGTTGTGCAGGTCAACAGAGCCTTCTGTCCTTCAGGGAATAAGGGATTCGTACATGGTCCTCTGTGGTATCCATTAGAAGGGAGAAAATCTGCCCAAGTGTGTGGAGTTTATCTGGAAAGAACCAGCACATGAAACGTACAAGACCCGTTTCTGTTTGCAATTGGAATGAACAACAAAACCAATTCTATGCATTAGAATTGCTGATACATTTGTCGCAGTCGCAAATTCAGCACGTCTACAATTTTCATTTCTTCTCGAAACACTGAACAGTTATATCCCTAAGAAAAAATCAATCATCGATCCCCGCCACAAGAAACAATAATGTGCAGACCAAGTGAGACTCACAGTAGTCTACTATAGGTGAGTTGAATATGATCACTGCTTGATCCTGCACCTTTAACTCTAACTTTTAACCCATTCACGAAACAACCCCTAAATTTTCCACTATTTATCAACCACCCCTAATCTTTTCAAATTATTCACCCATTACTTATTCCAAATAATACTATCTTAAAATAACAATAAAC
>JAGVVM010003123.1:0-38474 GCA_019149425.1 Psidium friedrichsthalianum
TTGCCTCAGTGCTCGATTTGGTGACCACAATATGACACGACACAAGAAAAGCGTGGAAGTAGTCTGATTTCTTGCAGACATAATAGTAAAAAAAAGACAAAAATTGCAACATATCCATAAACTTTGGCTCAAGGTGCAATATCCTTCATAAAATTTCAATTTGTTCAATGTAGATAATTCAAGTGGAACGTTATTCTTTCGTCCACTGTTCCAACCTACCGTATTGGAAGCCAAATCTGGAAATCCCATTAACTGAGTTAATGGAAGGATAACATTAGATTTTTTCGTGCGGTTTTAGAGACTAGATTGAACATTTACCAAAATTTGGGTTCATATGAGTAAATTGAAAGTCTATGGACGACATTGTATATTGGGCTAAAGTTCGTGAACCACATTGAGCAAATTCAAATTTCAAGGGCGACATTTTACATCGGACCAAAGTGCAGGGACTGCTTTGAACAAATTCAAAGTTTAGAGACGGCATTACATGTTGGGCCAAAATTCATAGGTCATTTGTGGAATCATCTCTAGTATCATGGGAAACATTTTAATATGCACATATTTTCCTCGGTTATATATTGGTCAACATCTTCTGATCCTTCAAGGGTTAGAAAGTAAGATGACCCGGTTCGATTCGCCATAAGACTAATGTACGTAGACGTAAGTAAAGATAATCTCTATAAGACATGACGACCCAAGTGTTCATCTTGGCTTTTCAAATAATAGAACATGCTTACAAGTTTAGATGCCCTATCTTTATTTAATATTTGAACGATTCATCCGAATTTCGAGTCCCTTCTTACCGGAGGTCCGCTTTGCCTTGGATTTTTAGCTACTTTTGCTTTTATCTATTATTATTCTTCTTCTGAGATTCGAAAATATAATTTTAAGCTTCGTAATGTATTGAAAAAAAGGGTACGGCTTCTGCATGTCGACATTCAAGTATTTTCGAAAGATTTCATGATTTTACGAAATAACAACCAAAAAAACAAAAAAGGAACTGTGAATCCGATCCTCTAGTCTATAAAATCGTGGTAATTTGTAAAATCCTCAATCATCTACAGTGAATCGCACGTCGAGGTAAAACAAGGGGTGGCAAAATGTGGGCCAGACCACAAAGAGCTCGTGTCGGGCTTCAACGAGGACGCATCTCATGGGACCGGCGGGACGCCAGAGACGAGGAAAGGACGAGGTTCGTCAGTTAGATGCCGTCCTTTTTATGTCCCTCATGTTTCTTTGTTCCGTCGGCCGTTGAATGATCAATGCCGTAGCCCGTACTACACGCATATTCCTCGGAATTATTTCTCGTAAGGCTCCGTTTGTTTCACAGAAAATAGCCTCCTGGGGAAAACATTTTCAGGAAGTCATTTTCCCAAGAAAATAACTATATTTTCCGGTGTTTGGTTAATACTTAAGAATGAACTGGAAAACAATTTCCGTCGTTTGGCAAGGAATTGATTTTCCGGCGGCGGCCGGCGACCGGCGGCCGGCGGCGAGCGGCGGGTGGCCGTGGCCGGCGATCGATGGCCGGGGACCGACGGCCGCGCCGACGGAAAATGATTTCCGTTTTTAAAAAGAGGAAATCGTTTTCCACAATTTTCAAAGGGATTTTTCCATAAGGAGGAAAATGTTTTCCGGGGTTAACCTATTTTCCGCCCCCCAAACGCCGGAAAATCCGGAAAATATTTTCCAGGAAACTTTTTCCCCCAAACAAACACAGCCTAATCTCTCGCGTGGTAAAACTTCCCTGTTTGTAGTAAACTTTCTATATCTCGGATATACTGCAACCGTCAATTTGAGTACTACGATTTGGATCGGGTATCTATTAGATACTAGGTTAGTAAATCTATACTGCGTGAATGAGTTTAAAACGGATCAAATGGATCAATATAAGTCGGACCCAAATTGACACGACCCTATCCACTCGTTCAATACCTTTGATCAAAATTCTTGTTATCTCCATTAGGATTATAAATCAATATCTATTTGAATGATCTAGATAAGACACGAAATAACACTGAGTGGTTCTAGAGTCCAACTTACTCGAAATTGGATTATATAATTTTACTTCCGCGGATTATGCCTAAATCTTCAGATGATTTAGACTAGACTTACATTTAGTCCATAAGTCAAAAGGAGTGAGTGATGCAGATTTCGTACGAACACGATTAAAAAATATAAAGTGTCGTTTTCAAAACTTCACCCCCAGATACATCTTTTGGCTACACCATTTTGTTAAGGGCTTCCGGGCATAGTAAACTGAGCCATCAGATTTGTACTGCATGAAATGGGTCAAAACGAGTTAAATGCATCCCAAACTCGACATAACTCGACCTACTCATTTGATATCTCTAATCGCCATCAAAATTGTAATCGCCTAATAGACAAATTAGACTGATAGTATATGCAATTCTCGTGTATTTTCAGCAATAAAATAACATAATCCCTAATTGTCAGGAGGTTCGTCGATTGTCCTTGTACCGTTCCTGACGGCAAATTTCAATGATTTGGATGGTGCGCCGTCCATCTTACATTTGGGCAAGGGCTTTTTCACTAAGGAAGATGTCCAGAATAAGCCATGAAGTTTTCATTCAAGAACGTCCTTGGATAACGCCACCATTTTGGAATTAAGTAATATGGTTCTCCACACGGGTTCGCCTGCCCCGGTCCAGGTTAAGGTTGGCATGTCTTCACTATAAGTTTGGGAGAAACTCTTGTCCAAATCCGGGCCCCTAGACTCAAGGATGCATCACGACCATGGCCGCAGACCGAGTGAATCTGATTTCAGGCGAGAATTTGCCCGAAGTTAGGGTGGTCAGGTGCCACCATCTTTGGCCGCTGACAGTGGGATTTAACTCGTGGATGATGCTTCTCTGCTCATGGTGAATATGTTTTCGATAGCTTTGGATTTGATCAATGACCTTTAGAAAATCAGAGGAATGCCACTTTGTCTCCGCTAGCGAATGCCAAAGAGATCTGTGCCAAGCATGGGGAACGGACACTTCCTTCAGCTAATTTGAAACCACTTATTAAGTCTTTTGGCATCTCTTCCAACAGCTAGATGCAGTCAATCCAGAGGAATAGGTTAGCAGTACTTATCGACCATGCTATGTTCTTACCGACAACGCTAATGTTGCTTCGGGCTCAAGTCCCCGCAGTCTCAGACATCTCGATTTTTGTCAAATTGAGTGTCCACACTGCATCTCGTGTCGTGTCAAACCCTCTGGGGGCGACCACTGTGTGTATCTGTTTCTTTGATGTCTATGATAAGCTAGACCAAGATCGGTTCATTCTCTGTCCTATTGACAGTTCTTTGTTAACCTGCTTTGGTTCAGAAGATGGAACCTTTTACTTAAATGAGTGCTAATTAGAGGTCATGGCATAAGTCCAACTCCTCTTGCAATGCGACATAAATGCAGCATGATCCGATGTGCATGAAACTGAAAAAAGTTCTGTATCGTATGGTTCACATTGCACAGTGCCAGTGCCGAAGACAATCGATCTAACACCTTAGTCTAGCACCATGGCCTACAACCACGAGACTACGCCCGGTTCAAGTTTCACCCTTGACATAGGTCATTGGCCATTGCCGAGACGGCTGCAGAAGTCGGGAACCCAAAGAAGCGATCTGCACCGCAGCAGAGAAGCGCGACGTCAGCTCCTTATTTTGGGAAGTCCCGGCTGGGAGCCCTTAAACGGTTAGTATCACCTTATTTGAAGTCTCATTTGATTGTGAAATGGATACTTATAACACTGCACATTTATTCCTAGCAAGTATGCCTATTCTCGTCTGCCCCTAAGTCCCGCGAGTCATGTCTCAATCTGCATACCAGTTTGATTGCACGGCCGAATGTTTCCACAGAGAGGCAGCTTTGAATTGAGATTGTCTCATTTTCGAACTCATGTGTTTTTCTTCTCTCGAGAATGATAACTCGAAGTTCTATATTACGGCTTTCGACCATACCTTCTCTGCCAGCGCCATTCGGATTCTGTCGGCTGCAATGTGATCCCAGTTCGCTCTTATTCTTCTTCGGAGTTTGTTGGAGGTCCTTTGTCGGGAACAGTTTCCATGCTCTGACCAAAGGATTTGAGTGTTTCATTGTGGCCGAGCTCCTCGAACTTGTCTCGTGCGCTGTTCGAGGATCATGTGTTTGTTGGGCATGTCCCTTTAATTATCCCCTCGTGTTCTTCAATTTCTAGCTCGTTGAGAAGACTTACAACTCTCTCTCTCTCTCTCTTGTTGTCTGTTGCCACAGAGCATTTCTGGGGAGCGCGAGCGATTATTGCGTCCACAATGCCAAGGGCCCCGTTCTTGTTGTGAGAAACCAGCTTGAAGAGCCTCATTTTTATAGTTCATGTTAAAATATGCCTCAATTTTATAATCTCCTTTGTTTCGCCTATTCCATAGCAAAATTTATTGTTGCTCTTCTCAAGGACATAAGCCTCTAAAATCGAAACATATAAATCTGGTGTCTAATTGTTTTTTTTTATTCCGTCTATTTATTATTCGATCGACGCAACACAGATCACAAGTAACGTACAACTTCATGGAATTGTAGTCAACTCGTTAGGAATGAGAATAGCCCTATGAATACGTGGCAATCTTCCATGCAAAGCAGCAGTGGCTGGGCCAGGGCCGAACAAATTGGGCCAAGCCCACCCGCCGGCCCTTTCTCAGCCCTATCATGGGCATTGCCAAGTTTATCTTCTTCTATTGCCTGAAAAGAAAAGGTTCACTAGGATTTGCTTAAACTGATTTAAATATAGTCAATTCTAAATTAAGACATAAAAGGTTCAGATGCTGACGTAGTTCTAAAGTTGCTACTAAAAACGTTAATGTTTGCAATAACGAAGTTCAGATATTTTAGAAAATAAAAATCTAGGAAAAATAAAAAAGCGGAACTGAGGATAGGGAGAGGGGAATTGTACACCATTGCCACTCAATCTGGTGAGGAATGCCATTGCCTTGTCGGGCTCTGGTGAACCAAAGGCGACTGCCGCTCCCTCCATCTCCGTTCTTTAACACGCAAAGTCACCACCATTGAAGATATATATATATATATATATATATATATATATATATATATATATATATTGTGATATTGTTATAAGTATTGTAGTTTGGCAAAAAAAAGGCGTATATTTAAACTTAAATTGAGATAAAGAGATCTCTCGCCATTATTTTGCTTAAATTTTAACTTGGGTAGTGAATAAGTTTATATAAAAATTTGCAAGGACGTGTCAATATATCACAATTCTCATCCACAATAGCTGCCATATAATTTTTACGGCAATTTATTTTGTAATAAAAACTTAATTTCTGCCAAAATTATTTTGTAGGTGAATATTAGGATATTCCAAAGATCGTGTTAGCAAGACCATGTTGAAATTTTGGCAAGCATAAAAAGTTGTTCGATACTTTTGAAACTTTTGAGGTAGTTGTGTTGAGCTCAGGAATTCATACGGTTGACTGGGGTTGTCACCTGAACTTCCCGCCATCTGGTTTTTCCAACTACCTTTTCGGAAAGAGCGCATTTTCTCCAAAAAACCCTCGGACCCCAGCTTCACCATCACTTGTACAGACATTTCATGTAATGCAAGTATATAATTGTCTTTACCTATCCGGAGAACTCATATTCATCTTCTGCCAGTGTCTGTTCTGTGCTTAAACCCTAAAGAAGACTCGAGGCTCTTGCTGCGACAATGGCGGATGTTTTGTTGGCTAATGGCTTCGGCAACAGGAACGTGATGGTGGCGATTGACGAGAGCGACTCCAGCCACTACGCGCTCATGTGGGTGCTCGACAACCTCAAAGAGTCCGTCGAGCGCTCCACGCTCCTCATCTTCATGGCCCATCCTCCTCCTCGACCCGTCAGCACTTTCCAAGCCTCCCTCAGCTCTGCTCGCGTCTATTGCTCTGTTTCACCCAGTTGAGGCCCTCTCTCTCTCTCTCTCTCTCTCTCTATAGCTGTTACAATCGTCTACTAGCTGACTCGTGCTTGCTGTATTGCAGCTCCGGACTTGGTCAAGTCTGTCGAAGCAAACAATAAGAAGCTCACTTCGGCCTACTTGGATAGAGCTAAGGAAATTTGTGCTAACCGAGGGGTATTACCATTTCCACACTTCCTCTGTTTCTTGAATAGCGGGGGATTATTGCTTTCTGGTATGAAGGGACACGATTGGGTGATTGCAAAGTGGTGCATCTTAATCAAATTAGATTTGAAGTCTGTGGTGCTGTACTGTTGAAGCGGCACAGTGATTTCTGCCATAGTTTCCTGCTGCAAATCATCGAACAGCTTATCGCCTGTCAATTTGCTTCTTTGGGCTATACTATTGTCTCCTACGATCATTTTTAATACACTGAACATTCATAGCTTGTCATGTTTTCTAATGCCGCTGATTGACTCATCAAGTAGCAGTTTGGCATAATTCCTTCATGTTTGTCAGTCGACGTAAGGGAAAGAGAGTTTGCTCTAATAAGAAAAGTTTCCTTTGACCATCAACATAGTAGTGAAGGATCGGTTTTGTTCTCTACAACCACGCTGGATTTGATTTGCTTTGTTGTAGAGAATTACTTTCATAGCTTCGGAATTCCACATCTGTAGGCGCACTTTGGTCTTATGCCAATAGTCTCTCTAAATGCAGGTAAGGGCAGAAACGATTGCAGATGTCGGGGATCCTAAAGTGGCCATCTGCGATGCCGTTCTGAAGTACAACGTTAGTCTTCTCATCATGGGTGAGCGTGGAATTGGAAAGATAAAAAGGTGCGCTTTCCGATTCCTTCCCTCTCTTCCTCATGAGACATTTTGATGATGATAGTATAAATGCTCTCGTTTAGTTTCCGCAGCGATAACAATTTTGAGGTGTCCCATAGTATGCTTGTCATTGCACATAATTTCGCAATGAACACAGAGAAGGACTAAAACATGGAAAAGAACTTCTGGACGCTGACTTTAGCCGTGAATCGATGTGATGTATGTGCTAAGTAGATGCCAAAAACTGTTCTACATGAATAAATCACACAAGCACTCTTCGGAATTTGACACGAATTTACCTTTCCTCTGGTGCTTAGCGTCGCACTACTTCCATCTGTACAGTGATTTTCTAGAGTTGCGCTATAAAATCTCACTAACTTCGATCGTTAACTAATTGAGTGTGTGCTTAATTTTCCTTGGCTTTCTGCATATCCTGAATTTGCATTTGCTGCTCCTTGTCGCTTCAAGAACTAAATTTAATGAACTTCTTCTGCAAGTTTGCAACATTCGCTCTGTTATTTGTGGCTCTTTATGCTTAAGGTTCAGAAAACGAAGGTGGTACTAACCATAGTGCCATAACAGGGCTCTAGTCTGGAGTGTGAGCAACTACTGTGTTCAATATGCTAAATGCCCGGTACTTGTGGTGAGGAAACCAGAGGTAAAAGCAGCTTCAACTTATAATGTGTGACAAAATGTTTGACAGCATGCTGTCATGAATATAACGGATGCTCTTGAATTGTATCTCGCCCCTACCTTGGGTTTTTTTGCCAGTTCCTAGATATAGGAAAGTGACTTCATATTGCCTGAATTACGTTCCAAAGTAACATCACATATGCCAC
This sequence comes from Psidium friedrichsthalianum, assembly GCA_019149425.1. Lineage (NCBI taxonomy): Eukaryota > Viridiplantae > Streptophyta > Magnoliopsida > Myrtales > Myrtaceae > Psidium > Psidium friedrichsthalianum. Next base: position 7,595 of record JAGVVM010003123.1, read on the forward strand.
AGATTTCCATCACTCTACTATGTCCTCTCGATCATTTTCTGGTTGTTCTTGGTGAATGGAAACGGTAGTTAGTTAATTTTGAATGTGAATTATGAGCATATGTCAAGGGAATGGATAGAGCGTCGCAGCAAATCTGCACGTAAGAGGAAGCATAGGGAGTCATTTGGTTATACTTTCTCTATACGAGCAAAGCATTCGACTTTTGACTCAAACCAATTCAGTGACCTTTGAGGTTTTCTCTGCTTCCATAATCGTGAATTAGGCAAAGATGTTAGGACTGAAAGCAGGAGGTTACACTTTGAGCTAATCAGAGATGTATTTGAAGGAACACTAGATATTTGATACAGCACAAGCCTTTAATTTATCAGTATTTAGTCAGTGCATGCTTGCCTTCATGTACTAAACGTTTGCCGTATAAATTCATGCTCTCGACTGGCGAGTTTATCTTGTCCTGTGAACTGCTGTTCTTATTCTGTCAATTATTGCAAGTAAGAAGTTTAATACTGCATGAGTATGACATGGTACAATGACTTCTTCTGGCAGGATAGTGAGTGATGGGAATTAGAAGACGACCCCTTATGGATGGAAGGATTGCCGGTCACGGTTTGGACCTTTTTCTTTCTTTGCTCAGAGTTCAGTAGTATGACTGACCAATGTTCCAACCTCAATGGAAGTTTTTCCGCAAGTTCTATCCAGACACTGATATGCAACGAGCGACGATCGCTCTTCTGGCAGGGCCGAGAACATGACGCCCTTCCTTTGCTCTTCTTTGGCTGCTGGTGAGATAACCGGTGACCACTCTTGTAACTTTCTTCTATTTGCATAGGGCAATTGGCAAACTTCTATACTCTCTCTATGCTTAGGATCCATAGCCATTTCAATGAGTCAACTACTCTGACTCGAGCATATCGAACAAAGCTGATAGAAAATCAGATTCTTAGACACTTGAATACAAGCGAGCGAGCGAGAGAGGTGGCGGAACAATCTTGGTGTGGAATACAACGAGAGATAGTAAGGTGAACAAGAAACCTAAATGCTTGAAGGGACTCCACATCCAATTAGGTCTTTAGAAGCATGGTCATTGAATCGCATCCTCAGGCAGACAACTCCCTTGGGGCATCCAAGTGGTTTCTTACTACAGTAATTCGCAATGACCCGTGCCATTAGACATTTGCCCGATCCGAAAATTTACTTGGTAAACGCGTTGGCATGATGAATAAGAACTTACGCGGATCTTCTTTATCGTGAAAAAGTTTGACAAAATGAATGTCTTGATTGATACGCCATAGTGTACCGTCTTGTTCGAAAGAGTTAGTAATTTGATGGACGGTCGCTTTAATGATCATGACTGTCATCAATCTTTCAAGTCTAAAATTTTTCATTTTGAAGCACGCTTTAACATCTACCTTTCAATATCGATTAGGTTGACTTGACCACTTTAATGTCATGTTTCCCCAACAGACCTAAGAGTCTCACCTCAAAACCAGGCAAAGTCCACACGGAAACACAGTCAGTTGATCTAAGAACTTCATCCTTTTTCGACCATGTGATGCACACCCAAACAGCCATCGTCATGGCTGACTCATCTGCCCCCATCTCGATCTTCTCACCTTTTCCAGAAAGCGCGCCCTTTCCTTCCGTCGAGGAAGAAATATTCCTCCGCCGCCACTCAGATTTCTCCACGTCACACGCCAGAAGAACGGCTGGGTTATCCATTCCCTCTTCTCTGGCCTTCTTTAATAAAAACCCCCACTCGTTTCTGTTTCATCCCCTTCCTCTCTTTCGTTCTCCTTCGCATACCCACCGCGAATTCCCACTCCGAAAATCCTTTTTTCTTCCTCCTCGAGGGCTGGCATTTTCAGCCGATGAATCTTCTGCAAAACCCACCTTTTCTTTCTCAGATCTTGTCTCGATCGTGGTGGCCTCAGGAAGCGTTCAGTTCGCAAGCCTTTGAAGTCTTCAAATGGAGCGCCATCTTGCTCGCGACGCTCGCTTGCTTCGGCACCCTAACCCACCGTGTCGTCAAGCTATTGGGCCTCAGATTCCCGAAAAGCACTCCTCTCGCAGCTCAGCAACCTCTCGTCTCCGACTTCGACGATAGCGACGACGACACATGTTCGTCATCGTCGGAACATGACGATGGTCTGTCAGACGAAGACGAGCTCCCCTCCCCGTCGGGCGGCCACTCGCATGGGGACTTCACTTTCCGGCTCGCGGTTCCGGGGACTCGCAGCTCCGGCGGCGTCGCAGCTTCGCCGACAATCTGTCCCAGTTCGTCTTGGGCAAGAGCGTCGTGAAGCTGTGGGACAGGTCGGACAGCAAACTGCTGCGGCTGCAAGACGCGAACGGAGAGTTCGTCGGGAGGTTCTGCCAGGTCCCTGGCGTCGCCGAGGTCGCCGGCGGCCGTCGTGTCGGTGGGGCTGAACAACTTGGGGAAGATCGCGCTCAACGTCTGGGACAGCCGGGTCGGGTTCCGGATCCCCACTATGGTCGCCGAGTGGGAACCGAGAGCCGGCGGCGAGGTGACGGTCGGAGACCTCAGGAATGTCATCTCGCCTGTGGAGGACTCGTCGGGAGCTGATGCGGAACGGTGGTGGGACGCTGACGTCGTCATCGCTTCCGACGAGTTTTGACGAAACTCTCTGTTTGAAAAGTCGCCGGGGCTGACCGCCACGCGGTACGATCTGACTCGGCGGTAAATAGCGATTCACGTTTGTCAAATTTGTAATAGTTGTCGTCGGAGGAATTAACGGTAAACCATTGAGAAAAGGAACGAACATGATGCAAATATACAAATTCATTCGTTCCATATCTCATCTTACTTCTTCAATAATGAAGCAAACCAACATTTCCATCATTTATTTACTATTTGTCACAATCTTTCATCAATCGTCGTAGATTTCAAATCAATGTAGTTATCTGACAAAAAAATAAAAATAAAAAATCAATGTACTTACTCTAGGTTTTAAATGGACAGATTTTGTCTACATGGCGCACATGATACAACTAAATTTGGTGTGGTCAGGTAGGTTCGATCATATAAAAGAGAAGCTGTGATTACATGCTATGTTATAAATTAATATACTTTAAGCTCTTCAATTTCAAGGGAAAACAAAAAGAGAAGTTTAGAACCACATCGACCTAACATTTTGATCAATGTGAACTGTGTGCTTCTTGACAAAAATGAGAAGTCTCGGTCAATTCTCGATTTAAGTGTGAAGGGTGGGAAGAAGTTTCCGAGTTTGGCCAAAAGAAATTGAAAAGAAAAGTGAGACGGAGTTTCCAAGAATTTACTCTTGCGGAGCTGCGGTTGGCACCTCAGAAATAAAGGGTGTTTCAGAAGTCCACGTCTGTAACCTTTCACGGTCCCTGGTCTGGAACCAGAAATCAAGAAACAACATAAAAAAAACATGTTTCCTAGACCACGCAATCGCGTGCCACGTGTTGAATGGCCAGTCCAATTAGGGTTTTTAAACGACCAAGCAATATTACTGTTGGGTACATGAAATTGAAAAAAAAAAAATGGGAAAAAGTGATCTTTCCCTTCAAACATAAGTAAAATCGGTCTTAAAGTACATGTGGGCATCTCCAAATACGAAAGAGACGTGCTCTTTTCATAGCCTTCTATCATTTAGTGTATGCCAAACCTTAAATTTACTTGCATCAAGAGATTTCGTAGATATCTGCGCATGTATGTGGATTTCTAGATTTAACTCTTTTAACATTTTCATTTCTCTAAGCTTTTCATGACCTGTTTCTTTTCTATTCCTTGGTGTGTGCCGATTATTTCCATATACTTCATTGGGCTGACCTACAAAAGATTGGTTTCGTCTCGCCTGCGTACTTGAAGATCTGGTCAAAACTCCAATGTCGTTTACTAATTCATAAGATCGATTCCCAAAGTTGGGAAATGATGTGGGTAACTGTTCCTCAGTAAGCACCTTAAAACGTCGAGGTCGAGTTTTACCCGGGGGAGAATGGCGCAGCTCATACGACTCGTCGAAGTCATTCCTTCACTTATTCATTTCGTAGGTGATTTTATTTCCTTTTTCTCTGATTATATGATTAGATAGTGTTAGATACTAAGACATGACCAAATCCTTTTAATCGACATGATGCCGGCATAGAGCTCGGTGTTAGTCAGTTTGATTTATCGGCTAGAGGCCTGGGGAAGAAAGTTTGTTGACTGTACTAACTATCGACATAGCACCGACATGTCGACATGTATCAAGCGATGGGATTATTGGCAAGATACAACAAGCTAAAGAGTTTGTCGACGATTTTAAATATCGACGACCGAATGCTATTACCGAAATACGATAATGATCGATTGACGATTGATACTGAGAAAATTTAACTAAATGCTAGAGGCAGAAAAGTGAAAGCTAGGAAGACCACAATTGAGGAGACATCGATAGTTCGCGGAAAAGACGAACGTGCGATAACTACAGAGTATAACCGCTTTTATAGATAAGATGAGGTGCAGTTATGAAGCATGGCCAAGGAGCCCTAGACAAGGGCATACGGTTGTAATTTCAAATTTGAATATTAATCGCTGAAAAGAATTACTTTAAGCATGGCTATAAAAATCCAAGTCGAATCATTGTAAAGATATCCACAATTAGGAACACAACTATGTACTTTTCAATCTATCAATTTGTCATCTTTGAGTAACTTTTTTTTTCCTTATATTCAGTTAGTTTAGATTCTTGCCATGTTTTCATATTCGTGTCTGATTCGCCATTAAACTTGAATCTAATAAAAACTGAAGATCGATCTTTGGTGAAAGATATTTTGTCGATTGAAACAACTCTTGGCAAAAAAGATAGTTATTGATAATATAAATATACTATTTGCTTTTCAAATATCGATTGAAACAACTCTTGGCAAAAAAGATAGTTATTGATAATATAAATATACTATTTGCTTTTCAAATATAAATCTAATTTGGTTTCAACTATGATTGTTTTAGAACTTTTAGGTTTCTTATATATTCTATATTTAGTTGAGAGTGAATGTGATGGGAAAATTGTCTAAAAAGTCCTAAAACAATGGCCAGTTCAGTCAAACCTTTCAATTGTGCTAATTTTTTTGGTCGAAATAACATTTCATTTACTTTCTCAATCGAAAGACAAGAGAGAATCCTAAATTTTTTGACGATTTGTCAATTTAGTTCTTCTAACCAATTTTGGCCAGAAATCATTCACTTGAGAACTGATCATCATATATGGCATGACTGATGCTGATGTGAACAAATTTTGTAACATTTTTAACTTTTCAAATTTTCATTATATTATATTTTATATATTTTTCTTTAATGTACTATTAAGGGTCGTTAATAGTAAAATAAAGAAAAATATAGAAAATATAATATAATGAAAATTTGAAAAGTTAAAAATGTTACAAAATTTTTTCATATCAGCAGGCCCTTAAGTAAAATAAAAAAATATTTTTTTTTACAAAAATTGTCCACATTAGTGTTGATTGTGCCATATAAAATGGTCGGCATTTAAGTGAGTCAAATTTGATCAGAATGACTACATTAACAAATCGTTAAAAATTTATGACTAAAGTAATGCAATTGAAAGATTTATGATTGAATTGGCCGTATAATAAATGCATGACTTTTTGAACAATTATTCTACGGCAAGGATACCAAGTGAGGTAAACAATTCTCGTCCGATCTTATTTGTATTTTTAATCCTTTTCACTATTTAGTACGTTTGGTCCATCCACCCAAATTTCGTTCCTCGTAACTCGATCCATCAGGTTAACAAGTATTCACAACCCCTGTTAGGTATAATTTCTCCTCTTAAAAGAAATGCTTCCCCTTGATGTTAGAAACTGAATTCACTGAGAGTTATGTTGTTATATAACATTGTAATATAAAATTCTCTTAACATAATTTATTGAACAGAACAATGCTTAGAACCGAAAAATATGGCATCGGTGAAGTTCTCATCCGAAAGACTAAAAGTTGGGCAAAAGTACACATGAAGTGCCAATATTTATGTATGGCGCTAAATTTGGTGTCAATATTTTTTTTTTGGATCACTTAAGTGTCAAATCGGAGAAAAAACGATCATCTAAGTGTCAATTCCAGCAAAAAACGATTACTTAAATGCCAATTTCGGCCAAAAAGTACACATGACATTTTTTATTAATTTTTTTAATATTATGTGGCAATTTTTTTTAAAAAAGTCAACCCACTTGGGTCGATGTGGACTATTCAACTTAGAAATAGTTAAATTTTTTAAAAATTAAAATTAAACAGGAAAATAACCTAAGAAAAATAAGGGAAGCAAAAGTTGTAGCGGCGAGGGCTCATAGCTCTAACCACTGCCGCTACCCTACCATCGCTAGCCATTGCTGGTGATAGTGGGGAATGGCTGAGGGGGTCGCTGAGCCCTGGTGACCCATCGAGACCTCCCCAGGGTTGGCCTCACAAACCCATGGCGCGGCCGGCCTCGCCCAGCGATGGCCAAGCCTCGCGGAGCCTTCATTAGCTCTCATGATTTTATGCTCAATCTAAAATTCACCAGCTAGAAATAGAAAACGAATTTGAGTTCCTTAAAACATCTTATTACAAAAGAAAAACATGAAAACAACTTGAGCTCTTTAACATCCAATTTAACCAATCTTAATATCCAATCTATGTATGAGCAAGATCTCGTTAATCTATAGGTAAATTAATCGTATTTTGGGAGGACTAACACTTCACTATAACAAAATCAACGGAACAATGAGAAGATGCATCGAACATTTTCACTAACAAAAAGAGGAGCAAAAATCATTTGGGAAAATTACCAAAACAATCTTAAACTTATTGCAATTGTGTCAATTTAGTCATCTTGGCTGGCTGACGTTGATGTGGATAAATTTTTAATTATATTTTTCTTATTTTTCCTTTCCTTTTTTTTTTCTTTTCCTTCCTTCTTTTTTGTTTTTGTAACCTACCGTAGCCAGCGTCATTGAAACTCACTAACCATTGGGTGAGGGTTGCGACCCTCGCATGGCCTTGCTTAGATCTGGGCCAAGGGCAGTTTCGTCATGGCCTTGCCTAGCAGCCTAGGCATGGCCTCACTAGTTGCGGCTAGGTGAGGGCTGGCCTTGGCCTAGTGGCGAGCGAGCTTCGGCAACACCGGCCATAGCTCGCCGGCCACAATGGGTTACAAAGGATAGAAAATAAGGAAAGAAAAGGAAAAAAAATATAGAAAATTATTATTAAAATTTTGTCCACGTCTACCCTGGACGACCAAGATTAAATTGATACAAATGTAAAAGATTTAGAGCTCAATTGCATAAAAAAGGTTTAAGACTGAACTAGCATATTTGTAATAGGTTTAGGATATTTTTAATAATTTTTCCAAAATCATTTATACAACACTTGATGTTCGAGTGTACCTCCAAGTAAACTATACGAATAAATAAAAACACTCGTTGAAGACCATAACATAAAAAACGAATGTAAAACATGTGCATACTCTTGTAGTGCTCAATTTCATGCATCAAATTGTAATGTAGCAGCGAGTAAGGCTCTATTTATTTTGCATAAAACGAATGAGTGGGGGAACATCTTCCTAAAAATGAATGAACGAAAGATATTTTCATCGTCAACGTAGATGATTAGATATAAATTATTATCCATAAGGAAAAACATTTCTCATTGACTAACTATTTCAAGTGATATAAATAATCATTTTTTGAAAAATATTTTTCAAATTATCTATTTTTTTTTTTTCAAAATACACACAAAGCCTAAGTTGTCGATCTACGTAACACGTATTCAAGTTCGCTTCTGCTACCAGTTTCGTATGCAAAATCAGTGTCAGCGCAACCAGAAGAGAGCATCAAGATCGACCCCTCTCTTTCAATTATTAGCCAAAATGAATGAATTGAATCCCTAACAAGTGCATGCACGTGGGAAACGGAAAAAAACTCATACAGCAGATCTCTCTCGAAGCTATGGACAGGAAACAAATCAATCATTTCTAAGGAAAAAAAGAAGCTAGTAATCTCCAACTCTATTCAACTTCGATCACCAATCACTTGATCTGCTTCGTTCATCTCAGCATTCTGGCATTTCTTTCATGAACTCGGACATAGAAGGCGATATCATCCGATGGGCCGCGCTTGGAGACATGTAAGCAGAATATGGTATCTGTACATTCTTTGCCCCGGCGACAGGAAAAAATCCGCCGCGTTTGGCGTAAACAGCGGGATTTCCGAAATCGATGCGTTTTGGTGGCTCAGAATCGGGAGATGCAATTAGCTTCGTGGATCGCCGGAACAGCGCCGCTTTGTCTATCCTCGCTCAAGACCGAGGACGACGCGTCTGGTTCATCGGGAGCGATGTCATCATCAGTTGCTGCTTTTTGTGGCTGAGGCGGACCTGGAGCTGGAGCGGGTTCGCCACCATCGGGGTGATGGGCCGCGAGAACCCGGTGAGCTTCTGGAAAAGGGCCATGAAATCACTGGCCTTGGTGTGGATGATCTTCGGCGAATTAGTATTAGATTTTGATGGGTCGGTCCTATTTTTGATGGTTTTCCCTTTTAGCATTTCGCGACGATTTTGCCCGCAGGTAAATTGTTCGAAAAGTTAGGGTTCCAAAAAAAAGACAAAAATTAGGAAATGGGCCATTTTAATTGGCCAATCCTACTTTTAAGGATTTTTCGAATCCATCTTTCAAAATGATGATTTTGTCCTTATGAAAAAAAAGCACGGGGGAAATAGTCAATTTTTAAATGGTCCAACATGAAAAGGTTTTGCTGAAATCGGCATTTCTTCGGGTAGTCTACAAATCACATTTGGATATTTTCTTAATGAAGAGAAATTAAAATTTACACAAATTTCTTACTTTGATCCAAATTGGATCCTTAAAGCTTCTAAATATGATTTTTCAATGCCTATATATTCAACGATGTCCACACATAGCAATATCATATTTATGATGTAAAAATTTCTAGTACATCAAATTTATAATAATACATAATTTTCGCCAATTAAAATAGCCCATTTCTTAATTTTTGAAATTTTTTTTGGAAACTTTTGAAACTTTTCGAGACAATTTGCCCATAAGGGACAAAATCGTCATTTCGAAATGTCTAAAAGGGAAAACCATCAAAAATAGGACCGACCCGTTAAAATGGTCAATTTCCTAATTTTTAGGATTTATGAAAAAATTTTAGAATTTTTTTGGTATTTTTTTTTTTTTATAATTTTATAATTTTCCATTTTTTCCCCCTCCCCCAGCCCCCCCCCCCTCTTTTCCTTGTTCGGCACTATAAGTGTCGAACAACCACCCTTTTTCCATTTTTTATAATTTTTTTGGTTTTCTTTCTTGTTCGGCTCCCCCTTTGCCGAACAAGCCCCATTTTCGTATTTTTCTCACCGCCAAACCTAAATCGGTAAAAAGATAAATTTTTAACCTATTTTCGTAAAAAGCCCTTCCGTTCACCCCCACCACAGCCCCTCAATGACGATCGCTTGCTGACCCCGACCGCCATCTCCGCCACTTACGCGGTCACTACAATGAAATTGACTTGTACTGGTAATTATTCAGTGTTTTAGCTACGATCGCAAGTGACTTGTGATTTTCGGTTGTGTCGGTAAAAGGTCTATTCGCGATTGTAACAATTCCTGGTGAAGTCCACTGTAATCATAGCTAAAAGTTCAAAAGTATAACCAGAAGTATCACGGTGATTGAAATTGTTGTTAAATGTAAAAAGAAAAAAGAAAAACACTTCTCCCTTATCAGTCACTAAATCACATAATACGATAATAGAAACAACAATGTTATTATTGTTTAGATACCATTTTCACTAAGCATAAGCTTTCATCTATTCAATATCATCCTAATATGGAGAAAGATTAAATGTGGAGTTTCTTCTAACCTAATCTTATAAAAAAAAACCGACAAAAAGTCACATTTACAGTTTCCTTGTCAATGAAATGCCAAGTGAGGTCATAAGTGGCTGACGGTGAGCTTGCCAGAGGTCGTCACCATGGCTGCAACCAGTGGCGGCTCTGTGCATATGCAATTTTTTCTAGATTTTTACTTGTCACTAAAGAGGTTAATGAACATGGATAAGGATGATGCAGGAAGCTATGTGTACACTCCAAGCCACACGAGATATGCGCAGCTTGTGCCATTTGCGGGATGTTTGACATCAAGCCAAAATATCTGTCGATCCATGATCGAACACCATGCATTTTCAAATTGCATGTTCTTTTCGTTAATTATTCCAGTTCATTCTACGTTTGTTTCTAAGCTTAATAGACGGAAAATTATCATATGCCATTCATTTAACATCTTACAATTAATTTTTTATTCGCTAAATCTATGCTTACAGAATTTGCATTGATGTATCACTAATTTCTCACTTGCTACGCAATTTAAAAACACGTATGTATAAATTAGGATTTACGAACTGCATGTGAAAATTTCGAAACTCGCAATGTTGTTCGATCAAAATTGGAACCCATCGTTGGGTGTGTGGTTTCCACTCGTGCACTCTAATTAATTCAATGAACAAGATGGCGTTGAAATCCCGTTTCTTTGTGCTTTTCCCGCTTTTCGCGATGCAAAAGTAATAAGTTCGAGTCTACAACGGAAGCACTATGTGAATTAATTTTGATAATGCAGTTTTTCGATCATGGACTCATCGACGCATCGCATTAACATATAACAACGATATGAGACACGATCAGTGTAACTTGTCCTAGATAAAATGTCGTTGATTTCTCCATGCTAAATATAAATATAGTGTGCAATGTTTTTTTTTTCACTATTCAAACGTAGCGGATTGAAAACCACATAAGCATATCCTCAACTTGAATTAATGGAATGATGATATTGGACATTTTTATACAGTTCATGGATTAAATTGAACACATATTATAACATTATGGATAACATTGGAAAAATTAAAAATTCAACGATAATATTGTACTTTGGGCTATTGTTTACAAATCACATTGAACAAATTAAAATTCAAGACGATGTTACACACTAGGCCAAAGTTCATGGGTCATGTGTGTCATTTTTCCTATTTTAATACAAAAGGCCAGAAAAAGGTAAAAAAGGAAAAAGAAGAAGTAGAAGAAGAAGAAGAAGAAGATCACGGCTTGGCTTTGTTATGCTAGCAAAGCGACTCGGCTCAGGAAGACGCGGCTGACAACGTCGACTTGAATGAATCTCAAAGTCAATAGGTGCTTTACATTATATTTTAGACCCGACTTGATTTAATTTCTGAAAAGTATCCAATCAACCTATTGTCATTATGGCATTAAAAGAACTTCAAAATTGACTATTGCATGAGCAATAACATGTATGGAGAATCCAATACATCGAGTTGACCGGTCAATATTAATTTTTTAAAACTACGAAAGCTTTACACGATAAGTTTTTGACTGTTATTAAGGTCAATTGGTATTATTATTAATCACAAATTTACAACGTCGTGGTTGAATGGGCGACATGCGTACATTAACCAATTACGTGCCCAATTTCTCTCGTGCGCATACCGATCCTTCAATAATGACCACTTATACTTTTTCCTAGAAACCGTTGGTGGATTCGGTAAACATTTCGCAAACATTAGCGCTGTTGAGGGGTATTCATAATGAAGGTGTTCGACATCATTGATTTGACCACAAAATGATGTCGCGTTTGGTGTATGTACGTGACTTTGTGTTTTTTTTTTCTTTTATAGATATGATTGACAATAGGATTCATGTGGAAAATAAGATGTTGCTTTAGCAGGACGGCAAAAAAGTAAAAAAAGAAAAATTGGACCGACAGATTAGATTAAGTGAGATTTGAATAGATTTAAATAGTGGACGGAGGCAATCTCTTGCCTCGTGCCCAACGCAAAACAATAGCTGGCTTTACCAAACAATGAGATGTTTGGTGGAGAAGAGCGTCAGGCTTCAACCTTCCCGTCAAATTTTATTTATTCAATCGCGCCAAGGAGACCGATATGTTAATCTCTTGCTCACCACCGAGTCTTGATTGATGCAACTAAATTAATGTCGAGGGTATAATTGAAAAACTCTTAAACTATAGGGCTTACTAGAAAAATATAATGTAACCCTTTTATTGAAGCTAGTCAAAATACAACTTTTTCCATGAGCCCCGCCGGTCAAATTCTATGTACCACTTTACATGCAAGAGGGGATGCTAAAATAACCTACATTGCACAAGGCTTGGGATTTATGCGCTCTTTATATACGTTCGATCTCCTTTCACCTATTAGTTTAAGCTTTTCGATTTTGAACTTTTTAACAGTTCGTATGATATGGTTCTCTTCTTTGAAAGGCATATGGAAGATTGTCTGTTGTTTGTATAAGTGGTACCCAGGCAAACCTAATCTCTTTCCGAACAGACTTCGTAGCATCAGCAAAAGAGATGGTTAGCAAATCTAGAGAGATGTCGGACGCTAGCAACTTGCTTGATAACTCAGTAGGAAATCAGGGCTGAAATAAGCCATCACTAATGACCAGCTTTGGGTATGAGACACAAGTTGTGAGTCGTCTCTTACGACCATTTTGGGCCGCCGACGATTGTATTTTCCTTGAAAGGACTGGAGATGAATAATTTCTTCACCAAAGTATTCCTATAAGCGATGTTCGACGAAAGAGCTAAAATCTATTAAGCCGTTCCGGGTGAAATCGCGAATTTTTCATTGCCTTAATTCCAGTTGATAGAACCACTGGGGACTAAACATTTGATAGCTAAATGCTCCCGGTGACATGATGGGATATATATGCAATATCATGACCGAGCAAGTACTAGGTTGCGATGGTTGAAAAATGGCACGATTGGTCAAACAACGACTTAGGACATTCACCACTTAATCGTTATCTACGATGAATGTACGAAATAGAGATCTAATAGGGTCCAAAAAACACACAAAAAGGCCAATCATGTGCAAAGAATATTTAATGAGGTTGGGCTTACCGGAACATTCGACTTTCACAAGACATAATTTTTCGCAGAGGGCCTCGTTTAATTATGGGCCCACAGCTTCAGCTTCACTTGTACGACGAAACACAAGCTAGGTGCCACTGGTCAAAATATTGCATGGAGCAACTATAGCCCAGATGAATATGATAAATCAAAGAAGACTCCACTTACAGTGCATTTTTAACTCTAGATGGCAGATTATTGAAAAGAAAAAAAAGAAAGATCCGCTTGCTAATTCACGATGAGCCCATTTTGCAAGCTCGTGAGTGGGCACCATTACCGGTTCTATTGGTCCATTTCAAGCTCCATATTTGGTTGTTGCTTAGTAGAAAGCGAGAGTCCGAGATGAAAGGATGAATGCTCTAAGAGCAAAGACCTTTGTTTTGAATAGCATCAATTAAGATCTCGCAATGACTTTCAAAAACCGAAGTTGTAGATCCCGTGAGACTGGTCGGCTTTGCAAGCAAGAAGAAGACTTGTAGCTTCCACTTCCATTGGCGAGTTTCATCTTCCTCTTCTTGTCTATGCTTGGACGACTGAGCATCTATTCGATTGTATAATAATACCAATGACCACTTTTTTAACCCTCCGTGCACCATCTACTTGAACATATTCAAATGTTCCATGAAATCTTGTATGACCAGTTGAACTGCTTGGGAAAGAACTAGAATAGTCTAATCATGTAACTTTGCATTCCTATAACGCCGCATCCCAATATAGAGAATTGTTGTATAAAGGGTGGAGAGCTTGCAATCTAAACCCATTCTATGTGCTATCCTTCTTGAATGAAGAAAGTTGTTCACCATCTCTTCTGGCAACCTGAAGTTCCAAGCAAACATGATGATACCCCAATGGCTCTATTTCCACAAAATTTGAGCCAGAGGACATGTTGTGAACAAATGTACCGTATTTTCCTCCGACTGTGTGTCCACACGACGAGCAAGAAGGGTTTGGGATGTGAAGTAATTGAAACAAGTTAGTTCGAGAAGGTAAGACATTGCCTGTCGTCCTCAACAACATCATTTTGTGCAACTCATGAACTCTAGCTTTCGAGATTTTGCTCCAAATCCCCGAGTTATGCCATTTTTAATTCACAACTCAATGAGTCCGTAAGCGAATTTAATAGGAAATATTCCATCAATAGTTAGCTACCGAATTGGCTTGTCCACCCCAAATGGACTTTGGAACATTAACTATGAAGAATGGCTTGGACAGAGGTCGGGCAAAACATCCTATTTAGACTAATTACATCCCAAATTTTTGTTCATGGGATAAAGAAATTTTCTGTCTTTCTTTGCTTCATACAAGGTGTGCATCAATAAAAGAAGGTAGATGAGTCGAGACTTACGAATCTAAGGGTGATTCAATCGACTTTCCACCCTCTATCTAATACAGAGTTCCATTTTGAGTACCACTCTCGTATCCATGATTGTTTTCTGTAAGGAGAGGCTAATGCCTTGACCTTATGATTGCAAAAAAAAAAAATCGAGCTCTAGCGATATTATCCCATAAATTGCTCCTATCTTGGGTCGTTCCCCACCGAGATATAGGAGCCAAGCATTGTTGAAATCGTTGTTCTACTGAAAACCCATTCCTCCACTATTCTCGTTTCTACATAGAGAGCGCCAACATCTGGGTTTCTCTGCTTAGCGTACCCCCACTAAATTACACGTCATAGATCGGTGTGCTCTAAACAACCCATCGAATATATTTTCCTCTGCCCGCCCAAGATAGTGTCTTCCCTTTCCAAGGGCTCAACAATATGTTCAAGAAATCCGTATTTTCTCCTGACTTTTCCTGATTGATAGAGGGGATTTCCGAGTTACAGTGCTTCGGGGTCTGTCTTCCGCATGTGGTGCTTGTGCATTCAGAACTTCTTCTTGCCCATTGAAGTGATTTTAGATAAAGAGACAGGCGGCTTGACAATTCAAACTGTGACCTGACCACGAGTCCACGACCAATAAATTTCAATGCATTCCTTCCTCCCTGAATCAATCTTGAATCTTCTATCCTTGAACTCTCTTACATATTAGCCGCTTCTTCATAAAAACATAAATTTGCAAGAAAGCCACAAATTTCTGAAGAGAGAACGATACCAGTGTATTGCATATTTGGGATGCATAAAGTTACGGCTGACTTCAATAATGCGCCACAGATAATCTTTATTTCACATCAGAGTGAAGAATAATCGTAAGTCATGCGCATTTTCCGCATGAAACAACTACAAAATATACTAAAACATACAAGCACGCTAAAGATATTAACACACTTTGAAAATTGATTAATATTTCAAAAAGCACAATTGATGACCCTCAACAAGTGCCGTGCAGCAAGAACACTCTTTCACGTGTTTCAATAAACAATTTTTTCTCATGTCGTCCACGAATGAACTCCACCACCTTCTTGTCCGGCTCGTGCGAGTGGTGGAGCGAGACATGGGCAAGGAACACAGCACAAGGCGTTGGAACAGAGACGGCGCCCTTATAACCCAACCACTGCTGTGTTAGAAATACGTGCTAATGCGCTGTGCGAGTTACGGGATCGTGCGCGACGAACAGCACGCGGGCTCTGACTCGGGGTTCATGGCCCTTCCCTCCTCGCTCCCCTCGCGCCGAGACACGGCCTCCTCGGTCTCTGCTAAATTCCTTCCCCATCATCAGGTGTGCGTCCGATGCTGGTGCATGTTTGATCACTCTTCGATGCTTTTGTCTTTTCCCTTGGATCTCCCATACTCTTACCACCCATCATCATTCGACCCCCACCTTTTGGATTACTTAAATATAATCACTATGCCTAATCGCCCTTCCCTTGTACATCAGATTTGCGTAAAATGCAAAACTAACTCGTTAGGCACTTCCAAGGGAAATTGTGTTGGATGTTTCGACCTAATTAGAGGATGATTTGCCTTGCTTTTGGTTAAACCCTATCTCCACAAATACCTTCCTTCAGAGTTATCGCTGGGAATACTAGATAACCCAGCGAGGGTTGTTTTCTTATAGTTTAGAACTTTCTTTTGTGTAAATTAACTAGTGTGTTCAGTTAAGGATGTGTGTTGGCTAGAAAGAGGTATGACAATAACTCATGTTGTCGATCAATAAAGCCTGCTTTGATTTTGTTGCGACTTTAGTGAGGACAATATTTCGCAAGAGTAGCTTTCTCCATCCGATGAACGCCATAATTGGGGAGAAAGCTTTCGATACATCACGCGGAAATGAGGCGGATATACTGCTTGAGATAAGCAAGACCGATGCAGAATCGTTGCTTGCCGCTGTTAACTTGGAATCATCGAGGCCCACCTCACCCGACAGCATATGTGAGCTAGGCTCAGTAAGGACCGAGTTCGGACGGTAGAAATTTTTCTATATAGAGAGGCTGTCTAAGAGAGCTAGTTTGGCATACTGGAGGGGCGATTTGGGAAACCAGAAATGCGCAATCTCTAGAATCCCTGGCCGATGAAATGGACAACACATGAGTTAGTGCCTACCCCAGCCACATAATTGTTCTGAAGGCCCCCAGAATCGAGCACAGGTCATTCTCCAGATCTAATGAGCTGCAGTAATGGCGACGCGGTGTTCAAGCTCCTCCTCCCCCCCGGAAACGGAAACCAAGTACCCTCTCGCATCGTTGTCCTAAGTCACTAGGGCACGCTTCCAGCACATTGAATTCGAGCCAGGATCGATGAGGACCACAGGGCAAACAACACGTCCGTCTTGAGCTGGGAACATCTACCATAAAGTCTCTTCGTTTTGCTTCCGGGAAAACTGTTTTGATGTTTAGCAACCCCAGGCCATTCACGGAACGGGTGCGCCAAGTCCAAGGATAGGGACACGTGGAACACACTAAACCTCACCCCACGCAGCACGTCCCAAACCGGAATAGTGATCCGGACACACGATATCCAAGAGGGCCTAACTTGTAATAAGTGTTTGAATTGCGTTAGTCTTGTGATACCAGCAGGAAGTGCCCTCGAAGTGCTTAATACCAAAGCCTAATAAAGAATGATTCGGTTCTCGAAATATCGATCGGGCATTATCACGAGAGAGGTATTGAAAATCACAAACATCCTCGTTAGATTACTCGACAAAAGCCTCGAGAACACTTCACCAACAAATCTTATTCATTCAGAGGGAAATAATTCGCGACGGAGAAGAAAGCTAATGCGACTTTGTCCACGAATAATCGACACGTATAATGAGATTATATATGCTTAAATATTCAAAACTTTGTCTTACTAAATATGCCTAAATATATTTAACAAAAATGCGGAGCGTAAACCGAGTCAATCATGAGTCAACATTGGCAATGATTCATTCCCTCTGGAGGCTCGAAAGTCCCGAGGGGTGCATCTGCATACCGGACACCATCCCATAATTTAATCTCGATAGGCAATTTCGGATTGGTCCTTAAGCAGTAGTTTAATCGTCGGCAGAGCTGGACCATAATTCCGGAGCAACGCCCGACGCTCCCGGTTCCATGCTATCTTCTTTCTCAAGGCAGCTCGTTACCAATAACTAGAAGGAGCATGAGCAGGGAGACCCGTTCTCCAGTGTCTGTCCGTTCAGGCATCATGAATGAAATTTGCCTTGAGTGCTTAAAAAGCTCTTGCATCTATGGAAGCTCGCCCCTTATCCATCGTTTCCCATCATCACGCTTCATGGAAAGAATGCGCTGCCCATCGATTACTAGAAAATCGCGAAAAAAAAAAAAAAAGAGAGAAGAAGCCTATGCCAAGTCGGGGCTCCCTCTAGCTTGACCGTGGCTTTCGAATTCGGGCATTGTGATGCAGTGGACTCGAGTGTGTGTGTGTGTGTCGGTCTCCTGTCCACGAGTCATAATTTTAACGTAAGAATTTCGAAATGGGTGCGTTATGAAGTCCGCCAAGCTAACACTTGGTCGGCGCTTCCGACATGTATCTACAAATGTCTCCGTCTTAACTAAATGTTGCATAAACTAGCCCTGGGCAGCGCCCAATATCTATTGCATAGTCTTTTTATGTAAAGCGCTGCCCAAAACTTTAGGCAACAACTTTTCAAGGGTTGCTTATGCGGCCCTTTGTCTAGACAAGACAACGCTCCTTCTATATTGGGCAACAAAATGTATTAGCGAGCAGCACTTTTCCAGCAGTGTTGCCAAAACTTTAGTGCAGCACTCTGACAAAAAGTTGCTTAAACCATAAAGCTCAGCAAAATAAAACAAAGCACCTTTTTGCATACAACAAAATTATCAATTCAGTCACAAACATCCTTCAATTTTGTTCTTGCGGTACCAAATCTTCGCATTAAATTTCAATGTAGTCATTTTGATAAATTTTGGGCTAATAACGTACCACCGGCCGCATCACTTGGCATGTTAAGATTGGATGTGGATAGCATCACTCGAAATGACGTCCTTTTCCTATTGCACGCATACAACACATCCCAGTTTTCTGAGAAGGGAGGCATTAAATTTTATTTAAAATTTGGAAGCAGGCGCTTGTTAGATAACTAAATAAGGAAATATTTTATGCTCCTCGACGTATTGGTTATTCTTGCGAGATACAAAATCAATGTCTTAAATATCAAATATTTTTCAATTGCCTATAATTTGGTGTTGGCTAGTAGCCTCAACCCTCTCGAGGTTCGAGTGGTCTCGCAACACTCGCGCAGCATTAACATGGAAAGATCTCTGGTGGTATAAGCAGGCGAGAGTCCATTGATGAGCTCGCGGCTACCAAAGGAGGAGAAGAATAAGAAGAAGAAGACGATGACGACGATGATGATGAAAGAAACAGGACAATGCAACGCGTCACACTTCCGATTGCGCCGCTTCTTCTCGTGCCGTAGTTTAAGGAAAAAAAAGAACGCGAAAATGCGAGAATGTCCAACGGACTGTCAACATCAACATCAACATCACCTTTAATCAAAACTAGAATGCCCAACACGGACCGTGCGACAAAAAAAAAGAAGAGGATATCCGAGAGAAACTAGGAGTACCAAAGCAGATGGAAGAGAGAGAGGTTTCGAAAAGACCAGGTTTTTAGGCCATCTCATCATATGGCGCTCGTCAACGTGAAGTCCTCGAGCGAAAGTTTCTCTCTTTTGGCCGAAAATGGAAGAAGTTCGTTCCGACAACGAGGAGATTATCCACGGTCCTAATCTGAGACATTTAAGGGCCTAATGTAGTGATTTGTGCGGTGGGTTTGGGCGACGCAGACAAACCCCCACGAATCCGTTCCGTACGTGGAAATTTTCAAATTCATACATGCGATCCGAAGTCCGTGGCGAAGAAGGCAAAAATGACTCTCCTTTGAATTTTATAGCACTTACGGCTTTTTCGGCAAATGCCCAAAAAGATAAAGATTAAAAAAAATAAAATAAAATAAAATAAAAGAGGAGCACGCTCCTATCTCCGGCATCCAGATGGCACACCCAACCCAAGTAGTATTGAGGGGTGAGCAAATCAGATCGATCGGACAGGACCGAGACTGGTGGTCCAGTACTCGATTCTAGAGGGCAATGATTCGGTTCACGGTTCTTAAGATTGAAATTGGTGGCCGGAGAGTTCAGTTACCGATTCCAACGGCCTAGGACCGGATTGGGCCGGTCAAAATTTTATTTTTTAAAAGAAACCCTAAATTTAATATATAATATATACAACAAATCTATGAGTAGGAATGATGCATACTTTTTTTTTTGCGCTGTTCTAGTGCCACTAATCCCAGTGTCCCCTCTGCAAAAGCGCACACTTTTTTTCCTCAATCGAATTTGAAAAACCATTAAGAAAAGAAGACCCAAAAATTAAAAACATCGCTTGATATTTTCTTACATTTCTGTAGTGCAAAACAAGACATGTAACGGGGAAAAAAATCGAAACTTTACAGTGTTTTCTATCCAATCAAACCATTCGAAAATCAGGACTATAGATTCGATTCTCGATTTTTCAGGAGAACTGGATTAGCCGGACAATTGATCACCCTTACTATTGGCAGAAACCAGCACCCAAAATTGGCCGACCCGTCGCTCCAGCCGCAAACCAAATCAATCGAGCCGTTACACGTACCCACCACCGAGTCGGGTCGCCAACCCGTCCCCCTCTCGAGAGAGGGAGAGTTCATTTTTTTTTACCTCTCCCTCTCCCCCAGAAATGCGGTAACAAACGAGAGAGAGAAAATTAGAACAAGAGAACGACACCTACTTTTCTTGCAAAAACCGCTTCACAAACTTCGCGCTCGGCCCCACCACCTGCCCCTCCCAAATGTCCCGCCACCTGCCACCGTGCTCGCCCGCCGTCGCCAGCCTGAACGCCTCCGTCGCGTCCAGCCTCCTCAGCTCCCACCCGCACCCTCTCAGCCGCAGGATCTTCCAAATCTGCCTCTTCGCCAGCTGGCGCGTGTTGTCCTTTATCTCCCTCACCGCCTCCTCATATGCACCCTCCCGCACCCGATCGTGGTCCCCCTCCCTTCCCTCCCCCTGCAGCCACGCGTCCCCCGGGCCCAACCTCCTCGGCGGGTACTCCTTAAAATAACGGTCGAACTCCGGCACGCCTATGGCCTTCCTCAGCCCGGTCCGACCACCCGGGTCGGTCCGGCCCGGGTCGTAGTATTGGGCGAGCTCCTCGAACATGCCCATGTCGAGCATGTCGTCCACGCGCTTCGACAGGTACTCCTCCAGGACGGGCAGCGACACGTCTACCCACAGAAAGCAACAGTCGTACTTAAGCTCGGGGCTCGCCGGCGAGTTGAGCCCGCCGAACACGTCCGTCTCCGGGTCGAACCGCTCCACCAGGAGAGCGTGGATGAAGGAGTTGGAACCGCCGACGAGGAGGGGAGATTCCCGCGGGAGGAAACGCTGGAGATGGCGGCGTGGCCGAGGGAGCGGAACTCCGACGTGGTCATCTCGCCGTCGTCCGGGTCGTAGGAGCCGAGGAGGTGGTGGGGGACGCCGAGGCGTTCGGCTGGGGTGATCTTGTTGGTGGTGATATCGAGGCCCCGGTAGACTTGCATTTTGTCGGAGTTGATGACCTCGGAAGGGAAGAGGGAGGCGAGGTCGATGGAGAGGCGGGACTTGCCGCACCCGGTGGCGCCCATGATGACGACCACCTTTGCGCGGCGGTGGAGGCGTCGGTGGGCGGCTGCGGAGGAGGCCATTGGGGACCACCGGGTGGGCTTGTGGTGGGTGGAGGTGTTGGGATGATGGTTGTTGGGGGGAGTGAAGAGAAGGGGGAAGGAGAAGAGGGATTTAAGCTCGGAGGAGGGAGAGTGCGATGGGTTTAGGAAGAGAAGTTTCATAGAGAGAGCGTGACGATTCTTGCTTGTTAAAAACGCTGAGCTGTACACTTGTGCTACAGCATATACGGAAGGTGTGACTCTGTGTGTGATCAGAGAGAGAGAGAGAGAGAGAGAGAGAGAGAGAGAGAGAGACGTATGGGTACAGTACAGTACAGGAAGGAACAATGCTGAAAAATGCTCCGAGCGAGAGTGAATTCGCTCCCCCAGCGACCAAAAAGAGAGTCTTGTTTATTCCTAGTCCCTCCCTCGATCAATTCATGCAACAGGGGATCCTCAGCTCCGCCGTGCAACGCCGTGGTCTGGATGAAGATTCGTGGCGTTGGGTCTGGCTCTTGCTGCTCCAGGGGTGGTTCCGTGCTGGCCGAGCTTGATCATTCCATGGGAGGAACAGCGAGGAGCTAACGACGAAGACGAAGACAAAGACGAAGGAGAGGAGTGAGTGATGACGATGGACGTGTTTGGCGGGGCGAAGGAGAGTGAGTGTAGATGACCGAGGGGCGCATTCGGTTGTCCTCAGCATTGGCTGAGGACATCCCTTTTATATTTGACGTTCCCTCTGCTCCATTCTGATTTATTCTTAAGTAACCTTCCCCCGCTTTTTTTTTTTTAAATCTTTTAACTTGAATCATAATCATAATAATATTAACACTAATGAAAGTAAGTAGTC
Organism: Psidium friedrichsthalianum; assembly: GCA_019149425.1. Taxonomy (NCBI): domain Eukaryota; kingdom Viridiplantae; phylum Streptophyta; class Magnoliopsida; order Myrtales; family Myrtaceae; genus Psidium; species Psidium friedrichsthalianum. The sequence goes on from JAGVVM010003123.1 coordinate 29,496, forward strand.
TCTTCAACGGTTTTTAGTATAAAAGAAAAAGAGAGAAAAAAAAGAAATAAAATTATGACATAGATTTATCAAGTGATGCGTACGACGTACGTTGCTAGTGATTTTTTTTTTTTAACAAATGGATTCTATTCATTAACCGAAAATAACCTGATACATTATTTATTATATCCATTTTATGAACCAGACTGACAAGGCCAACGATATTCATGTAGGAGGGATCTCCCACGAGTTTTATTAATTTTCATATTAAGAGCGCTGGGAGATTTCTTTTCTGGCTTTTTAAGAGTTTGATATTAGAATTACGACGTGTCCCTATTTTCATGTTAATTGACCGCTTCGAATTAAGACACGTCCCTATTTTCATGTCAACTAACCACTTTTATGGACAAGTGTCTTAGTTTTCGACACTATTTCCGTAAAGAAAGTATCTACCATCTTTTTTGGGCATTTATAGATGGATTTTTTAGAGTATCCGCATCTTCCGTGAAGGAAAAGAGGTAATTACTTTGACTTGAAACTTAAACTTCGATTTGTTGCTCATTTAGAAATAACTCGAGGGTTGATCACATTTTTTTAAATTTATCTTCAATGGAGTGGATTCGACTGTGATTAAATTTGTGCTTATTCTATATCCTCATTTGAATAAACAAAGGATTAATGGGAAGTTTATAAGTGTCGAATCGCGGATTTTGCTATCAATGTTATGATGTGCTTGAATATCTTGTCAATGCGGCCGAAAGTAGAGCTCACATCCAGCATATTTGCTTTTGTTAAAAAAAAAAAAACAAAGTTTAGCTTTATGAATAGTCTCTTGCCAAATACTCTTAGTCAAATATAGTACGAGATACAAGGGTTAAGATTCTATAAGATCGGACGTCCCTCTTAAGCAATTCCTAATTATGTGCGGAATGTCTTCGCGCGCGCATTAAGCTCGGATTAGTGGCCACCGGCCTGGCTTTATCGTGTGATAAGGCAGCTTAATCATAAGCGGGAAAAGAACATTTGAGATTGTCCGCATGTTAATCTCCAAAAGGTGCAACTTTAATCTAGTCATTAATCGGAAAATGTGCAAATTGCTGGCCAAAGTTGGCCAAAGATGCGTCAACTCCCCGTTTCAGCTTTGTCTTGTATACCTTAATTTAAGTGATCGAGAAGGTATTTAAAGAGAATCATGGGTGCACCACCTTTCCGAAAATGTGCAAATTGCTGTACTCTTCTGCAGCCCATCCTCCACAGATTGGACATTATAAGTAGTCGCATCTAGCAACTGCGTCTTTCTTAATGGGGATGATCAAGCCAAATTAATTAGGAGATTAAGCACTATTTCTTCTTCTTTTCATGGGAGAAAAGACACGAGTGGATGCCCTCAGGCTCGTGGTGCATACGCAACCCGCCTTCGTCGTTACCAATCAGGTAATTACAGTTTGAAAAATTGACAAGTACATGAATCAGTGGCGATGGATGGAATCATGCCAATTTACTAGAATTTTCTTCTCATAAGATGTGTGACAGCCTGGATTGACTCACTGAGATATTGTCTATTTTGGCCCATCCCATTCCGAGCCTCACGGTTTCATCTTTTAGCATACAGGTTGGCACCTTCTAGGAAGTCAGCTATCTTGGGAGTGCTCCTATCTGAGCACATTTAACTTTGAAGTTCCAAAGCTAAACATTGCCATTACGTCAAAAGGCATCTCTGTGAGTTAATTCTAGTTTTTCACATATAGATTCCAGAATTGCTCGCCCTTTTTTTCAGTGCACAGTACGGTTCATTTTTGCTCCCTTCGCCATCCTAAAAGCCTGCTAAGAGCCGCCCATTGTTTGGGTTCTCTTGTCTCGGCGATTACTCTCCACCCTCATCGGATTGGGTCCTTATAAGATGTGCATGAAAAAACTTTTCTTTTATGAGTAAACGAATGGCCTATGAAAAAAAAGTAGTTAATTAATGATTAACTGAGATTTGATCTGCCAAATGTAATCTCATTTGGAAAGAGATGAGCACGAGCGGGTGCTACTTCTATGGAGGTGGTGCAAAAAGAATGTCAAAGTGTCCAAAGGTATTTTCAGTCGTCGCGCGACGAAAGACGCCAAGACAAAGTAAATAATAAGCATAAGATGAGACTGGAGGAGCCCTACCACCACTTTACCTGCCTTTTGAGTTTTGATAATGGTGTAATGGAGATGGAAAAACGTTTCGGTCGAACTCAATTTACATCATAGCGACCCCCTTTTCCTAGGGCGGGCGGACATGCGATCTACACAATAAGTTCGGCGCAGAGCTCGACCAACATGGGGAATACGGCTTGAGCTTGCGGCTAATCGTTGCTTTCGAGCGAGCCTGCTATGTTAAGAGTTGGCGAATACTTTGAGAATCTTGTTCTTGTACCGGGCACGCTCACGTGAGCTTAGAGAAATCGAAGTATAAGCTGACGACATGTGACCTCTACGCATGAAATATCGAGGGTCCCGCTGCCCGATGAGCAAGCGGGGGCTCGGGGGTAATGCCCTCTGAAACAACAATAGGTTTGGGATTTTGTTTAAATTGGCCCCGTTTGTTACGGGGTTAAAGGGATTTGGATAAATTAGATTTTTGGGCCCATTATAAGTTTTATATATTGTATTCGTATGAGAGATCATTGTAACAAGTGGTTGTAGTTAAAAAACCTAAATATTTTAATAGAATTCCTCTGTAGAATGTAACCCCATTTTGGGGTGAACCTGGACAAATTTGCGTGTCATTTTTTTTTTTTCTATTTTTGGTGATTGTTCTGTTTCGATTTAGGATCTAACCCAACAACTATCGCCTCATTACTCGATGCGAGCAAGAGGAAAGTCGGAGGGACACTTGTGCCCGGCATTCCTGAATCGAATTGATGCCGTCGATCGTGAAGAGCGACCGGAGGATTTGCAGTTTTGATCAAAGGAGCTCCAAACCACATGCAAGTAAGTCTCACAATCATTGGGATCCATCGTTTCGCAATATAAATCTGGCCAAAAGAAAATTCCACGACTCCCTATTCTAAGTCAGCTTCCAAAGATGGTGTTGATCCTACTCGTTCCAATCATCAAGAAGACGATTTTCAGTGGCGACCGACTAAGCTATGGGGCCTAATGGTGAGGGTTCGGAAGGGATGGAGATGGGATGGGGGGGTCTCAAACCTGTAGACCTAAGAAACTAGGATGCTTTTTACCTTATTGTCACTTTCGTCTAGAGTTTCTAGAACCTATACGTCTAATACCAGTTTGACCAAAACAAAAAAATGCCTATAGAGAAGGATATATATTATCAAATTTCATCAGCTTAATTTCTCTAAAGTTTATGATAGTGTATCATTCTGGCTTGGGCCGAACATAATCAACCCTCCTTTCCAGAGAAAGATTGTGCATTCTAAACTTTGCTTATTTGTTCGGTATCTGGATGTAAAATGTGATTAATGATCGGGAAAATTGCCATTTTTTTTAAAAATCTATGATAATTATGTTAATTCAGTCATAAATCTTTTTTTTAGGTCAATTTAGTAATAAATTTTTGCATTTGGACCAATTCAGTCTATTTGGCTGGCTAGCGCTGCAGTGTTGACGTGGACTTTTTTTAATCCAAATTTGACTTTTACTATCAATTCCTTTTAAATTAAATTCAAAAACTAAGGGAAATTTTTTTTTTTTTTTAAAGAAGAAGAAGAAGCAGGTGGTGAGGTGAGGGCTTGCAAGTAGGCCCTCGCCAAGATCTGAGCTAGCCGGCTAAATGGATTGAATTGACACAAATGCAAAATGTCTAGGACTGAATTGGTACACCTTTGTTTGTAATTTTCCCTTATCAATCAATTGACATGATAATTCTGAATAGTCTACCAATTTCATCCAAACAAACGAAGGTCGAGCACCCTGATTTCGAGGGACCGTGACTTTTGATTCGGGAAGAGTTGTGGAGCTCGTAAGTAGACTCTGAAATATTCATTCAAAGCTCAACATGGTGGTTCCAATTTGAAGAGGCAGAAAGCCAGTTGAAATTCTAAAAAAAAAAAAATCACTTTTTTCGCAATGTTTCAGGCCACTTTTCCAAATTTGACTCCCCAGACAAACATGTCCGTAGCCCATTTTCATGTTAAATTACTAATTTACGGCTTCATTATATTTAAGATATAGATAATGTACATTTCTATTTTTAGGTTTTTCTTTTCTATTTTCAACTTTTACATACATTTTCAGGCGACTCTCCTCAATCCCAAGCCTGAGAACCGACTCAAGCCCAAACCTAACGATGAGACAAGGTGATGTCGTAGCATTCCTCGAAAGTAAAAAAAGAATTCAGCAAAGAGTTGCCGATTTCATGGAAGAAAGAGTACCAATTTCATGATTGCTGATCGGCTTCCTGGATGCCGATTTACAAGCTTGTTGCCGATTTTGAGATTATTAACTGGCGACCTAGTAGTCGGGGACTGTTCTAGATGATCATTTAATGTTTGTTGACCTTTCAAGGTGACTATTTAGCTACCCAATAAGATGAACGAATTTGAGTCTAAGTTTAACGAGTATTAGGCGTGTTGTAGTTCTTAAAGAGTTAAAGTTCGAGTCCCTAATTGTTTAATACATTTTCTGGTTTCTAGGACTTTATTACTTTTCTAGTTCCTATGTTTTTAAATGCTTAAATCACTTTCCTACGAAGAGTCATTAGTGCTTTGAGGGTTGTTCCATGCTCTTCTATAAAAGCATACTAAGATGAATGAAAAGGCGGACTTGTTTTGATTCGTAACTTATTTAAGCCTTTGGCTTTTGAACAAGAAGGATTTTTTATTTTTCTCTTATCTGATATGGGTGAGGAGCGACCTATCCATTTAAGTTCTCACTTGTGTTACCTCCAACTTCTCTACACTCTCTCCTAGCATCACCTGGTTGAAAGCCCAGATCTATAATGAAAAATCCAGCTAGATTCATCCAGTTTGCCCCTTTTGATGTGTCGACAAATCTTATTCGTTGATTAAAAAAATCACACTCAAAATATCAACAGGTGAGATTTCTCTGTATCTCACTATTTTACAAAGATGAATCTCTTTATATACACTTCAAGAGATACTCATCTTATGCTGAAGAAAAGGAAAAGATCAAGAACATATCTTATTTCTATCTATACCGCAAGAAATATTATGAGAATCGAGAAAAGATCGTATCTCGTAGAAAGGATCAAGATCGTATAACGTATCTAGTAGAAAGGATCAAGATTGTATCTTTGACTTATTTAACATTCCCCCTTCCCTCCAAAAAAAAAAAAAAGCTGACGAGGTGGAACAGACAGGTTGGACCTCAAAAGTCTAAAGCGTGTGGAAGAGAGACCTTTAGTGAAGGTATCAATAGGGTGATCCATAGATGAAATTAAGGTAATGGATGTTTGATCTGTCCACGGGCTAGGCATTGATGGATGAAATGATAATCAATTTTCACGTGCTTTGTTCGAACATGAAATACAAGATTCGCAGTGAGGTACAAAGCTGATATATCATGTTGGGGAAAATCCGGCAGCACTTCGTCTCTAATTGGACCAATCCAGAATAAAAATATTCTCCTAATTTCACCGATTTAATCCAGCAACAACCAGCAATTATATCCAGTCAAAATATTCTAATGCGGAATGATATAAAATAACACACCAAGATTTACGTGGAAAACCCAAATCGGGAAAAACCACGGACCACCCAAACTCTTCCACTAATCACCAAGAAATAGCAGGTATACAAAGGGTCTTCTCTCTAGTCACATACTAGAGACTCTACACCAATATTACAATAATACTTCATCAAATACTACACAAAGGGGTAAGAAACCCTAACCGCAATTGGAGAATTCGGAGGAGAATCTCAACAAACGAGAACCATCAATACGTAGATCTCGGCCTCACGAACAACATATCCAAATTTGAGCCAATTCCGTCAACGTTTGGCCTTCAAATTTGGACTACAAAGATTTTTTCCTCTCTTTCTCTTCTTCTCCCTCGCACTCTCGGTAAGCTTCTGTAAGTCCCTCTCTTAGAAACTCTCTTCTTCTTTCTCTTCTGAAGACTCAAAACTCACGCACACATACACAATATTTTATTTTATTTTTTCTCATCATTTTGTCTCCTCTTTTTCTTTTCTTTTTCTTAAACAAATAAAAAGGAAAAGTTGGTGGGTCCCCCCACATGAGGGAGACCCAGCCGACAAATCTCCCCCTCTACCTCATGTGGGAAGTTCCATCATGCCCGCTTTGCTTCGACAGGAGTCAAGTTTCATCACCGGCAATGCCTTAGTCATCATATCAGATCCGTTGTCGTCGGTATGAACTTTCTCAAGTAGAAAGACCTTTTCTTCTAACTTTTCTCGGACCCAATGATACTTCACATCAATATGCTTCGATCTTGAATGCAATACTGGATTCTTGCAAAGATAGATAGCACTCATACTATCACAGTATAAAACAAACTTCTCTTGCTTCAAGACTAACTCTCGTAGGAATTTCTGCATCCACAAGAGTTCCTTGCCTCCTTCGGTGATAGCAATATACTCCGCTTCAGTTGTAGACAGAGTAATACATTTTTGCAATCTTGATTGCCACGAAACTGCTCCCCCTGCAAAGATCATCATATAACCTGATGTAGACTTTCGAGAATCACTGTCACCGGCATAATCAGAGTCTGAATAACCATTCAACTCAAGCTTTCCATTTCCATAACATAAGCAGAATCTGGAAGTGCCTCTGAGATACCTCAAAATCCATTTCACACCGTTCCAATGTTCTTTACCTGGATTTGAGAGAAATCTACTCACAACACCAACTGCATGAGCAATATCTGGTCTTGTACAAACCATGGCATACATCAAACTACTCACGGCAGATGCATAAGGAATTTTCATCATCTCTTCCTTATCTTTCTTACTCGTAGGACACTCATTACTACTCAACTTGAAGTGACCAGCAAGTGGAGTACTTACCGGTTTACATGTGCTCATGTTGAATCTTTCAAGCACCTTTTCAATATACTTCTCCTGAGATAGCCAGAGTTTCTTATTCTTCCTATCACGAGTAATTTGCATACCAAGGATTTGTTTAGCCGATCCAAGATCCTTCATTGCAAAAGCTTTACTCAACTCATTTTTCAAGCTTTTGATTTTATTAGCATCATGCCCAACTATCAACATATCATCCACATAGAGTAGGAGGATAATAAAATCATTATCAGAGAATCTTTTCACAAAGACACAAGAGTCAGAATTGGTCTTACCATATCCATGATCTTCCATGAATGAATCAAACTTCAAGTACCACTGTCTTGGCGCTTGCTTGAGACCGTATAAACTCTTTTTCAATCTGCATACAAAATGCTCCTTGCCTTTAACTTCAAAACCCTCCGGTTGCTCCATGTATATCTCTTCTTCTAAGTCTCCATGAAGAAAAGCTGTTTTTACATCAAGCTGTTCAATTTCTAAATCCAGACTCGCAGCTAACCCAAGAACAACTCGAATAGAAGGCATTTTTACAACTGGTGAAAAAATCTCTTCAAAATCAATTCCCTTCTTCTGACGAAAGCCCTTCACAACAAGCCTAGCCTTGTATCGTGGTTGTGAACTATTTTCTTCCGTCTTCAACTTGTACACCCATTTGTTTGTGAGTGTTCTCTTGCCCTTAGGCAACTTCACCAATTCAAATGTGTGATTCTCATGCAAAGATTTGAGCTCATCTTGCATAGCTTCATGCCACTCATTCTTCTTATCACACGATATAGCCTCTTCATAAGTTTCTGACTCTCCTGCACTCTCCCTGCAATCGGTGAGTAATACATACTCATGTGGTTGATATCTTTGTGATGGTCTACGTTCTCTTTCTGATCTTCTAACTTGAGGTAGAATCGGTTCTTCTTGCTCAACTGGTTCAACTGGTTGCTCTTGCTCAACTGATTCACCTGCTTCCACTGAAGAATCACATTCTGTGAGGATTCATCATCTTCATGATTTCCATGCTCTTCTCCCCTCTTGATTTTCACCCAATACAGTCGGATTTTGGGCTAAAATTAACCCTCTGTTGAGCTACATTCTTTGGCTTCTCTGGCTTGTCGATGTCTTCAATGGTTTGATGCTCAAAGAACACCACATCTCGGCTTCTAATGACTTTCTTTGTAGCTGGATCCCATAATCTGTAACCAAATTCTTCATGTCCATAACCCAAGAAGATACACTGTTTAGACCTGTCATCAAGCTTGGATCCTCTCATCTCTTGGAATATGTACAAATGCTCGGCAGCCGAACACTTTCAGATAATTGTAGGAAACATCTTTCCACTCCAAACTCTTTGTGGAACATCCCCCTTAAGAGGAACTGATGGAGAAAGATTTATCAAGTCCACAGCTGTTCTCATCGCTTCACCCAAGAATGACTTAGGCAACTTCGCATGAGATAGCATACACCGAATCCGATCATTAATCGTCCGGTTCATTCTCTCTGCCACTCCATTCTGGCTGTGGTGTTTTTTGGAACAGTCTTCTCAAGCTTGATGCATAATCCCTGCAATAATACTCAAACGGGCCTCTATATTCTCCACGTTGTCGCTCGAAACACATTTTCAACTTCTTTCCCGGTTTCTCTTTCAACGTTGACATGAATTGTTTGAAAGCCGCAAGCACCTGGTCTTTAGATTTCAAAGCAAAAGCCCACACTTTTCAGAGCAATCATCGATAAATGTCACAAAATATAATGCACCACCAAGTGTTCTAGCATCCAGCAACAACATCAGTGTGAACTAGATCAAGTACATTAGATTTTGTGTGTGGAGAGGAATTCTTGAAATGAGAATTCGTGGTTGCTACCCATTAGACAATGAGTACAATTTGTCAGATTTTTCTCTCCTTCAATGGTAGAAAATTCCTTCTAGCAAGAGTCTCAAGGCCTTCTCGCTCAAAAAAACGAAGACTCTCGTGCGTGCGTGCGCTGACTGTACTAGGGCGGCAGCAGGGGG
>JAGVVM010003124.1:0-29603 GCA_019149425.1 Psidium friedrichsthalianum
GCCTCAGAATATGGTTAGGACGTATTGTTCGTGGGCAAGAGGAGGTGGATGGGTTGTCCACAACACTGCTTTTGTTAGGAGGGAAACCATGAAGTCAAATAAACACACATCCCGTGTATGTTTCCAAAATGCCACAGTGGGTGCAATCTTTCTCGGCCACGAGACGCGTTCGTCTGTTTAGCTAGGTTGGCGGATGAAGCAGGACGCGCACAAGGGAGTTAGGCAGTCCACGGGATGAGGAATTCATGTATAGCCGTTGACCATGATTGCCGTGAGTGCTAAGCAAAATACTGGTCTGATCGGACAATAGGCAGTCCGATTAGATATGGCGGTGCGACTCATCTTGAAAACTAGTGCATATGCACGTGCAACACTAGGTAATGGATTCGTCAGTAAAATCTAACTGATAACATTAGCGTACCTCGAATTGAGACCCATGAGAATTGAAACAAGCAACGATTCTCTTGTTGTCTGGTAATGATGGAATGACCTAAACAAGAGCATTGCAGTAATAGATCCAAATTATTCAATTCATCCCAGCAGCTTCGCAAGTTGTTTAGATAGTACTTGCTACCAATCAAATCGTTATGTGAGCAAGGGTACATATCTTTTGCTGGAGATGAAAAACCCTAGGACCATTTGACGGCGAAAAACGTTCGTGGAGATCAGCCCAGACATCAGCAACTAACTCTATGTAGAGAATCGTTGGCACTAAATCTGGATGGATGGAATTGAGAATCCAGGATAGAATCATATTGTTCACACGAATGCATGACACATAGGTAGGATCGGTTGCAGCTGGTTTTTTTTTAATTCTCCGATAACAAACACCATCTTGTTCTTGGCAGAAAGGGCAATCTCCATGGCACGAGACCAATTATTGTAATTGTCACCCGTAAGGACCATGCCAACGAGATTAGATCCAGGATTATCAGAATGATGCATAAAATAAGGGTTGTATAGCCGTTCATGTGTAAAAACGATGGTGTAGAGTTTGGAGTCTCGGTTGCCATGGTGACTTGCAACCAAAAGAGCAGGCTCCGATAACAGTTTCAAGAAAATGCAGCAAAGCGAACTAGAGCAACGAGGATCCAAAGGTCAAAACGAGATATGCAAAGATTTAATTATCAATGAGAGCGAGAGGACTCGTAGGAGCGAGGTACAAATCGGCATCACGGGAGACGCTCCAAAGATCATTGTGATGTCGACGGCAAGAAGGATGCCCACGCACAGAGAAGGCCAGAGAAAGAGAGAGATCATGCCAAAAACGGCACCTTCAGATGTGAGAGACGGCTTCCAAGGATCACCGCTCTGATACCATGTAGAGTTTGAGCAGACATCGAACTACTTACATTGATGAAGTAATTTACAATATATACATAGGGTTTAGGGCTAAACAATATAAAGACAATTATGCCCTTTAGTATAAACCTAATCTACCAATAGATTCATATTCTTAAAACGCTTTTATATTTAGTCCGATATAGAAAAATTCATTCACAAAAAGGTGAAAGTACAAAATGAGTTAGTACAAGATCGAATGAGAGTAAGAGAGAATGAAAATAGAATTAAAGGTGAGTTGAGTTTAATTAAGTTATAAACTCATATATGATCCATTTACAATCTATTTATGATCGTTTAACGCTTATATCATGTTTAAACTCATGTATGATCCTTCATAGAATATAACTAGCTATATATAACTACTCACCCCATTATATGTGAGTTTTTTTTTTAGGTTGAATCATCATATATGAGTTTAAAAAAATGAGTTTATGACTCATTTTAACAGGTCCATAGCTAATTTCTCCGAAATATTTGATATGTATAGATCTGGTCTCTAACTCGGACAAACATTCCTTGTTCAAGAGCTTCAACGGTAGAATATATATAGACTATTATGGTTGTGTACTAATAGAAGTGGCATAATGGGTGTAAAAACCATATTTCATGGTGGTGAGCCATAAATTGGATTTCTTAAGTTTTAAAAGTGGATCATAAATGGGTTACTTACAAACTTAATAGGTCCTAAATAGGTTTTAAATAGGTCATAAATGAGCTACCTAAGAAAAACTATAAAAAAAATTAACCAATATATAAAACTTTAAAAAATGTAGAAGAAATAATTTTTTCCTAGACAGGATTTTAATATTGAAGTGTTTTAAACAATATAGATTGGGTCCGGGTATGGGTCGAGTCGGTGTATGCGTCACTAAATTTGTATAATATGAAATGAAACAAAAATGAGTTAAATAGGCCAATATGGTTGGACCATATTCGATCGGACTTTACCCATTTGACGCATCTATATACTAACAAACTGATTAGCCAAAGAAAGTGGTGATACTTTCGACCGACATATATCAAAAGTTCCAAGAATAATCGATGTTGATTCATTAAGCACGAGCTGTAAACACACCACCTATCAGCTAGCTTGAAAGAAAATCTAAAGTGGATTAATTTCTTTATTAAAATAAGAAAACAGTGGTAGTCCATGAAATAGGTTCAGGTTTTTTTTTTTTTTTAACGGTGACGGCACTGTTGAAGGCGGATCGGAGATTGGATGGCTGGCTACACGCTCGACCTTTTGACCATTTTTTGCTGGCGGCACGCCGAACTCAGTCTCTTTCTCCACATCGAGACTATTCATGATTCAGCTCAGCCAGTGTGGTTCTTTTCTTTTACAAACTTTATAACTCTCATAATTTGATTTTTATTTAACACACGTAAAAAAAATTCTAGAACATACAAACATTAGCATACAAAACCATGATATTTTAGCCATGTAATTCATGGGCAAGGAGTGAGAACGCCATGCAACTTGGAGCAAAGATCATGTTGGGCCTTTGGCCTACGATAAAGATCATGTTTGGCCTTCGGCCTTTGATACAACTCAATAATAAAAGAGAAAAATCATGTCGAGGATTAGACAAAACGAGCTAAAAAAATTTGACCTTTCCATTGCATCACCATTGCGTCACAATCTTGCTTCCCCAAAAGAGCTGTGCACGCTAAAAATAGTGTATGTAAAGGAGTACATATAATCATGACAAATCCCTTTTCACTCCTAGTGGGAAATGCATCAAGTCCCTATCCTCTTTTCCAAGACTTTTCCTCGTCCCAATGCTCGGAGTGTGAACAAATTCAAGCTTCAAAGTCGTAAAAAGTTAGGGCTGATCCATTGGAATCTCACGAGTTTCTTTCGGATTCACACTTGTTTCAACCCCCTCAATATCTTATCACTTGATCGCCAGTCGATTACGCATGGTATTGTCTCCGGGACAGAGAGAGAGATGGGGAACAGTATTGGAGGGAAGAGGAGAGCAAAAGTGATGAAAATAAACGGCGACACCTTCAAATTGGCGACCCCGATTAAGGTCGAGGACGTCGTGAAGGACTACCCGGCCACGTCCTGATGGACTCCGAGGCCGTCAGGCACTTCGGCATCCGTGCGAAGCCGCTCGAGCCCCAGCAAGAGCTCAAGCCCAAGAAGGTGTACTTCCTCGTCGAGCTGCCCAAGTTCCCGGAGGAGGAGGAGGGGCACCACAAGTTCCCAAGGCGGGTCCGGTCCGCGGCCATCCGGATGAGCGCCAAGGACCGGCTCGATTGCCTGATGCTGTCGCGGAGGGCGGCATCCGACCTCTCGCTCGCCAGGCCACCACCGAACCCGGGGCAGGAGGGCGACGGGCTGCCGCTGCGAAGGGGCGGCGGCGGCGGGCCATTGACAGTGAAGATGAGGCTGACGAAGGCGGAGATGGCGAGGCTGGTGGAGGAGAGCAGGGACGAGAAGGAGGTGGCGGAGAGGATCATGAGCTTGTGTTATGGAGACGAGAATGCGTTGCAACAAGGAGGGTCGAATTGGACGCATGGTCACGGTGGCACTAGAGAAAAAGGCAGCAGCACCAAGTTGCCCGAGGTAAATCCCCCTCTCAAATTAATTCCAATTTGTGACATCTTCATAGGAGTTTAAGAAGTAGTGTAAGTAATACTAGGATGTTGAATCTCACTTCAAAATCATATGGATGATTCAAATCGATAACTTGGACTAATTCTTGATAAAATTGGCACAAGAAGTTTTGCCCGGTCGTAATCAAAGTCCTAAATAAATGCAAAAGTGCAATCTAAGTTCTAGGGTTATTCTAATGTTCAGTCTTAATTTATCGAAAATCACTGGATTAGCCAATCTTTGTGCCAGATTAATCTTCTATCTAGCCTATAAATTATTGATTTATCGCCATAGTGTGCTCGATTCACATGGCTCGGTTAGTAATTTGAATCGACAAGATGGTTCTCTACAAAGTCGGCACCATGCCAATATAATTGCGGACAAGGGTTGTATTGATACTCATTCCAGCAAGAAGCTTCATGCTTGCAAGCCGTCTCAACACTTGTCGTATAACTTTTGCAGAGGCGGGTGAGATTCAATCCGACAGAAGGAGGAGAGATCCGTCCAGAAATTCAATCCGAGCCGTCGTAACATCGATTCGGGCAATCGGGTGCGAGGATGTCATGGACGGAGGGAGACTTTGGTGTTTCGAAAGGACAAATTTCCGAGGGCGGTTGAGCAGCTCCTAAAGGGGCCCCCGTTCCGGAGATTCGACTCCCTGTCGGAGTCCTGTTTCTCCTCTTTTTACTAGTCGACTTTGAATTTTAAGTAGTTTTGATGTTGTTAGTCAAAAGGTTGGCTCCGTTCGTGACGCAAGTAGTTGCGTTGCAGATCCAAGTGTATACTGCCGATATATACGGCAGAGTTTCACTAGGAAGCCTTTTTGTTTTTCACAGTTGTGTTATATACCAAAAGAGTATTGCAAGTATAGTCTCGATATTCAACAAATAGCATTCAAGACTCAGTGGGCACATAGGATCAAACTTAAGACTGCGCTTTCTTGGCAGCCTTTGTCACGGCATAAGTGCTGTTGAGCATAAACACCGTCAAGTGAATTGGTCGAATAGGGTTTGCGTCAACTCATAAATAATCCGACTTAAATACGCACATTTAACTCTAATAATCCATACCCAATCGGTATTCATCAAAACACTTTCATATTTAATCAAATCTTTAAAAAAATATATAAAAAAAAAAACCTTCCTACTGAAACTGAGTTGAGAAAAGTGAATTGGTCGACTAGGGTTTGCGTTGACTCATAAATAATCCGACTTAAATACGCACATTTAACTCTAATAATCCATACCCGATCCATATTCTTCAAAACACTTTCATATTTAATCAAATCTAGAATAATAATAAAAATCTTCATACCCAAACTAACTAAGTTGAGAGCGCGAAATGAGTAAATGCGAAATGAAAAGAATCATAAAGATGAAGTGAAACTAAATAAATTATAAATTCATTCATAACATATTTAACATCCAGTTATTCATCTGTTTAACGCTTTTATCATATTTTAAATATTTATTTATTAAATATAATTAATCCATACAACAATTTATTTTAGTTAAAAAAAATAAATTTATGATCCAGATTTAATTTAGACTAACAAATCAAAAGCTGAACATGCTGTTCAAGGTAAGCATGCAAAGTTGACTGTGCACCCGGAGAAAATATTGGGTATATGAGATATTTCAAGTCAGCAAAATAACACTCCATTCAGTGAACGACAAGTGTCTGATGGGCCCCACATTCCAGATTTTCCACAAACCCTTCTCTCGCTCGCCTTCTTTCTTCCCCAAAAAATAAAAAACCTCGTCTTCTCTCTCCTCTGTTCTCTCTTCTTCAGTCATGCTCTTGACCCGTTTCTATATCGTTCCAAAACAAGAAAGAATTTGCAGAGGAGACCCATCTCTTGCGGTTGGGGGAGGACGACAAAGGTCGATTTTTTTTTTTTTTTGTACAAGAGTCGCGATGAAGCTCGACAGTTTCTGCGTCGCGCTTGTGGCGGTGGTTCTGTGGGCGTCGGAGCGAAGTGGGTCTGCGCAAAGAAGGCCGGATCATGAGGATGGCTCTGTTTTTGCTTTGAGGTTTAATGGCAGATCAAGAGAGACGGAGAAAAGAGTAACAGAGGAGAGAGAAGGTAGACGGAGAAGAGAGAACAGAGGGGAGAGAAGACGGGGATGTTCTTGGAAGAAAGAAGTTGAGAGTGAGAGAGGGACTTGTGGAAGATCTGGAATGTGGTGTAACCCATCGGTCCTAAGCGAATGAGGGGAAACACAAAAAAACTTGCCCGAAGAGACCCCTCCCCTAGAACGAGGTCTCCTTAAGATTTTGTAAGTGGCGAAAACGAAAAAAAGCTCAAGAAAAAGAAGACTGGCACGGTATAAATACATTCACCAGTCCTGTTAATTTTACACTAATCTCTCAGTCGCACATCCAAATATCTACAAGGATAATCAAAGAACAGACGAGCATACCAGGTATGTTCGTGTGTAGTATCAACTTTACATAGGATCAAAACCTCGTATCTACAATGCATGCGCCACAGCGGGCAATATCACCGGCAACATCGGTGATCACGGCAGATAGTAGTGAACCCCGAGGAACGCGGGGGTGATGGCCAGGTTGAGGTTGAGGATCCATGGGGAGCAGAAGATGATGACCACGGCTTGCGCTACGAAGTCCAGGATACTAACCAGGTCCAGCATCGCTATCCACGCCCTTGCGTCTGCTCCCTTTTCCTTGCTCGCCTTCTGAGGTGAACCCCTCAGTCCTCAGTGTTCTGGTTGCAACTCTAGAAACCCCTCAGCTTTGACTTGGGAGAGAGGGTTGGACCGATGCAGATACGTGTCGTCCTCACGGACAGTTGGGTGGGGCTGGTGTCGGATGGAGATCCGGACACCCGTCCACAGCACCTGGGGGATAGCGAGATCATAGAATTATGTAGTTTACCGACGGCAAAAAAATACCAAAAATAAAAGGAAAAAAGATCAAGAAAAAAAAAATGTAAAATAGCATTAAGAATGTCCACCCTAGTATCGGCGGTGTCACGTAAAATAATCGATATCCATATCAGTAATTTCATATAGACTTAATTGGTACTAATGTAAAAAGATTTATAGCTGAATTGAACTAATTAAAAAATTTATGACTAAATCAATACTGATGCAATAATATTAAGAAATTTTTTTATACTTTTCCTGTTTATTTACCGTAATCTTCGCCGTATTTCCCCTACTAAAAGCATTACTGGTGTTATAATCTGGGCTTCGGGTCTTGGATATGTCGCTGGTTTGTCTCGACCCTCCAAAAGCTTTTGCTCACCAAACTCCAAGATCAGGCCCATAGACCAACCCAGACCCACCATTCTTTACATGGCATGGCATCCATCGATGGTTTTCGTTCATCTGTTGCCACAATCGACACTAACGTGTCCCCTGAATTTTACTAATGTATCACCAACATTTGCACACTTTGTGGGGCAATCTTGCACAAAAACATTAAGGTCATGGTCCGGAGGCCACTGTGGGGAAGAAACAGGCAGCACTTCGACACAAACTAAGCCAATCCATGATCAACTCTCCCCTCGAAACTATGTCAAATTAATCCAGCAACAGCCAAGAGTGAGAGTGTGTATATAAAAACAACCTCACAACAAATGAATATAATAGCGGAATAATAAAGAGACAAATTTAAAATTAGAAAAATCACAAATGACCCGAAACTTTCACTAATCACCAAGAATAACAAGACATACAAAAGGTTTTTCTTTAGTCATACGCTAGAAGCTCAACATCAATATTACAAGAGCATTTCCTCACCACAAAGGTGAAACAGTACAAAAGAGGGCAAGAAAATCCTGACCAAGATTGGAAAATTCGAAGACGAATCTCACCGAACAAAATCAATCGGCTCGTAATCCTCGGTCTCATGATTTGAGCCAAATTCCGTCGAGGTGTGACCTTCAAATCGGACCGCAAAGTTGTATCCCTCCTCCTCCTTCTTCTTCTTCTTTGACTCTCGGAGCTCTCTCCTGCCCACTGTTCTCGTCTCTCTCCTCTGTTTCGCTCTCTCACTTCTGGGCACAAAGCAACTTCACTTCACTTCACGAACCAAAGCAACCCCTCTTCTTTTCTTTTCTTCCTTTTTACTTTTTGGACTTTTTCTTTCTTTCTTTTTGTCTTTTTCTTATTTGTTCTTTTGCTTCTTCTTCTTCTTCCCTTTTTTTTTTTTTTTAATAATTGCTAGGTGGACGTCCCCCCAAGCACTCCCGGACAGACAAAGTTTCGGTCGTATTGGGAAGTCGGCTAGACCATGGAGTTTAAGCTCAAAGCTCACCCCTTGGTTCGTCAATAGCCAACTGCACACTTGTGTGCTGGACAAACCATGGATGATTCTTGCAATTTCCAGCTGTCGACATCTCGAGGCTTCGGCTAAATTAGGTAATAAGAATCCTTCTTCTAGGGCATTTTTATTGCAGCAGAGCTAGTCCAATGAAGTCCCCAGAAAATTGCAAGTTCAGGTCGTCACATTCTTTACACCGAACCTTCCCAGCTCTTGCTTGTGAAGGCATATTGGTAAATGATCGATCAATGAACTCATCGCGTGGAAGTCAACTAAGAAGCCTGTTTATAAGCTGCATTGGAGATGGGACCTTAGAACGCATCCCCCTTTATTTTGGACTAAAAAAAATTTGGGGGATATTGTCCCTTCAATTCTAAACTATTGTACGGTTTGTAATTTGGTGTTAGCTCTTTAATTTTGTAGATTTAATTCTAAACGTTTACTCCAAATTTCAATATAGTATTTTCGACCAAAATTGCCGATGTGACAATGTGCCGCGCGCACAACAACATTTCTACTCTAAAAATCAACTTTTGTCTAAAAATTGATTTTTATACCTTTGCTTTTGTAGAAAAGTTGATTTTTCTACTTCCGGAAAGAAATAATATTTTTTACTTCTTCAAGTGGCTTCAAAATACTTACAAAGCAAAAAAAACAATGCTCCAGAAATAGAAAAATGAAGTTGCGTAATCAAACAAGTTTTCTACTCCAAAAGTATTGTCGTGCACTCTCAGACACTAGAGACAACTGGACCACTACGTTAGATGTTCTCGTCGAAAATTAATCGAAAAGATTATATTGAAATTTCACACAAAGATGTTGAGGACTAAACTAACACAATTGAAAAGTTTATGACTGAATTAATATCCATATAATATATTTATGACTGATTAGGTAATTTTTTATAAAAATTTGTATAGAGTTTGTAGCCCCATTGTTGTGTATCACTTAATCTTACTTCACATAATATAGTACGGTTATGCCCGAATTAAAAAAAAAGACATGTCACTCAAAAAAGCTAATTCGTACCTAACCCCATTTATCATAAGACATGCCATTCACGAACCGTCTCATTACAACAATTTTTTCGTTGCCAATTCTCATAATTACGACATGAAATTTACTCAATGTGCCACTCAAAATGAACCATAAAGTGTACCTAGAAAGGTCAATAGTTCGATGTTTGCCAAGACTTTTCTAGTGCTGTCGATAAAAGTTTCAAAGATAGAGTTGGTGATATTAAAAGATTAGGCGATAGGATTATCTTGATTAAGCTAGTAGTAAGAGATTTGATTTTGAACATCTTTAGTGGATATGCCTCCCAAGTTGGACTATTAATAGCCGATAAGAATAAATTTTGGGAAGATTTAGAGGAGATTTTAAGGAAAATACCACGTGAGGAGAAGATATTCATAGGAGAAGATCTTAATGGACATATTGGTCAAAGTAGTAGAGGTTTTGACAGAGTTTATGGAGGTTTCGACCATGAGACTAGAAATGAGGGTAGCGAAGATATCTTGAGCTAGACATGGCCACGAGCCGGTTTGGGTCCGGAACTGGCCATTGACTTGTTCAGAATTGAAACCGGCTAGTGGCCATAAGAGTCCGATTTCGGTTTCACATTTTTTGAAATCAAAATGGAATCGGCTTGGAACCGGCAGTTCCAAGCAGTTCGAAACTGCCCATTCCGAAGCGGCAGTTCGAAGCTATTGGTGTAATGGCTCTTTTATAGAACCAACGGTCAAAATTAAAAAAAAAAATTAAAAATTATATATAAAAAATTTATAAATACCCATTTCATCTTTCATTTTTTCATACAAATTCTCTCAATTCTCTTTAACTCTCAATTCTCTCAAATTCTTTCTAATTCTCAAGTCTCAATTAAGTTCTTGATTCTCTAATTTCTTATTTTTTTATTTATTATCTCCTTTAATAATTTTCTATTCAAATTCTTTTTTTATACCCTATAACTATATTTTTTGCATTATACCATATATTTTTTATATATCTAAAAAAAGACAAGTGGAAGTAGAGCGAGTGCAAAGGCAAGAATACAATGAGAGAATTCAAGTATCTTAATGCTCATAATTATGCAGATTGGGGAGTTAGTGTAGATGATGAAATCAACATTTTTTCTAGTATAGAGCAAATCCATGCACAAGAGAATCTTCATCCTCCTACCAATGTCGAAAAAACGTCAACAACAAAGGGAGCATCTAACATATGGGAGCACTTCACGAAAGTTGAAAATTTTGAAGAAAGTCCAAAAAGGTATGAATTAATTTGTAAATATTGTGGTATAATATACAAATATACAAGTGGATAAGGATATGAAATATTTAATCGACATCTTAGATCGAAACATCCAGCCAAAATGGGAATTGACACCAACCAACAATAAATTTCTGGTACGTCAATCCTAAAAATTCTTCGTTATTTCATTTTAATGAGAAAACGTTTAAAGAAGAATTAGGTAAATTTTTTTCTATTAAATATTTATCATTTAGTTTTGGTGAAATTTTTGGTTTTAATCAATTTATACAAAATGCATGTGCTCCACAAGCAAAACGTGTTCCTAGAAATATACTTAAACGCAAAATTAAAAATATTTATAAAAAAGGAAAAAAAATTTACAAACTTTTTTTATGAATTTTAATGGACGTGTGTATATAAGTAGTAATATTTGGAGTGATCATTGGCAAACTAATTCTTATATGAGTATAACATGTCATTGGGTAGATGATGATTGGAATATTCAAAAAGGAGTTACTACATTTAGAATTTTTATGATAATCATACGGCAAATAATATTTATAGATTAATTATGCTAATTTTTGAAGAATATTATTTTCTTAATAAAGTATTTTCAATTGATTTTGATAATACCGCGGCAAATATCACTTCAATTATTGAATTAGAAAAGATTTGTAAGCCCGTTTTTTGTGAAAAAAATTTCACGTTAAATGTGATTGTCATGTTTTAAATTTATGTGTATAAAATGGTTTAAAAACTCTTCAAATTTTCTCAACCCTATAAAAATAGCAATTCAATATTTATGGAAACATCCCAAAATAATAAAAAATGGTCAAAATTTTGTAAAGCAAATGGACAAAGACCAAAAAAGATTTTCAAAAGATATTTCAAATCGTTGAAATTCTACTTACGAGTTACTTAATGAATCTTTTACATATAAAGATATTTATTATGTATTTAAAATATGACATTAATTTATACCCACAAAATGGGATAGTTGCAAAAAAAATAGATATTTTAAAAGTTTTTTAATGATGTAACTTATACTTTATCCGGTATTTATTATCCTACTACGCATTTATTTTTAATAAAATATATTAATATTGTTGGAGTTTTTAAAGAAAAAGAAAATGATGAAAAATTAGGTGATATTATTAATACAATGCGAATAAAATGGATACGTTATTATAGGGAAATTCCTATTATTTATTTAGTTACTTTTTTTATCCACATTATAAATTAGATGTTTAGATTATTATTTGAATACGTAGTATAAATATTTATATTTAATTGATACGATAAATATTAAAAGTATACAAACAATGGTTAAAAACGTAATAATAGAATTATATAATGAATTTTATAAAAACATATAATCTAGATGATAGTAGATGTGAATCTTCTCAATCTAGTGATGTACAATATGGGAACACTAATAAAATTAGTAGAGGGTATCACTTTTAATGCATAGGCAAAGAAGGAAAAGGAAGTAATAAGAAGTAATTCTAAAATCGAGAGCTATGTAACCATTTCTTTTGAGTTTGATGAATCTCAAGGTAGCAAAAATTTTCACAATTTGGATTGTTGGAAGAGGTTTTCTACCCAATACCCAATTTTGCTCTAATTGCAAATAAATTCTAGCAACCCGTTGTTTAACAATTACGATAAAATAAGCATTTAGTGCTGGAGGCAATATTTTAGATGAACGACATTCAAGATTAACTCCTGAATCGGTAAAGTGTCAAGCTTCCGTTGATGATTAGACAAAAGCTCAATATAAATAACAAGAGATAGATCGCAATAATGAAGCCGAATTCTTTGATGGCGGAGATACCACCCATCATCGGTACAGGAACTGGTAACAACGATTGAGGATGAGATAAGTATGGGATTATCAAAGATAGGAGAACTACATGGGTTTCGATTTTCTATCCCAATAAGATATGTAGATGCTTAATGATAAATTATTAAGTTCAAGCCCCCTCCCCCTCCATTTTTTTCCTACATTTATTTGATAATATATTATTTTCATAATTTCATAATTCATTATTTGATAATTTGATTATAATTTTATTACAAATTTATCACAATTTAATTTTTAAACTCAAAAATATTTTTAAAAAATTGAAATCGATTTCGGAACAACCGGAGGTACGAAACCACCAGTTCCGAGCTGGATAAGAATCGGCTCGAAACCTTCAATTCCTCCAAATTTAAAATCTAAACCGCCGGTTCCAGAACCGTGGCTACATCTATCTTGAGTGTTGCATTAACTTATGATTTGATGTTAGCAAATACCTTCTTTAGGAAAAGATAATTATATCTAATCACTTTTCGCAGCGGTCAAAATTGTAGTTAGATTAATTTTTTTTCTTGCTAAAAGAAAAGATAGAACCTTGTATGTAGATTGCAAAGTCTACCCTAGAGAATATGTAGTCACGCAACATAACTTGGTGGTTTTAAGGTTCGGTATAAAGTATAGAAAATGCAACGAAGTGCTCAAAATCCCGGAATAAGATGGTGGAAGTTAAAGAAGGAAAAATAGACCGATTTCAAGGAATGATACTACAGGAAGAGCCGTGGCAACTAGAGGGAGAAGTAAATAGGATGTGAAGCGAGATGTCTAATTGCATACAGAGAGTGGCAAGAGACGTGTGGGGGGAAAGTAAAGGGAGCAAACATCAAACAAAGGAAACTTAGTGGTGGAATGAAGAGTTGCATGAGGCAATTAAATAGAAGAATGAGTATTTCAGATGTTTGCATAAATGTTCTAATGAAGAGATTTACAATAATTTAGATTGTTGCAAAAAAAAAACGCCAAAAATGTTGTGCAAGAGGCTAGAGGCAAAGCTTTCTTCGATATGTACAAAAAATTTGAGAGCAAAAAGGGAGAAAAATGTATCTATAGGCTAACAAAAATAAGAGACAAGAAAAGTAAATACTTGACCCAAATTATATATACCAATAATAAAAATCAAAAACTGTTAGTAAGAGATGCAGAAGTGAATGAAACTGGATGAATTATTTTAACAAACTTTTTAAAGGGGACAGCATTAGAAGTGAGATAAATTTGGTGGACTCCTCTAATAATTTAAATAGAAGATTTGTGCATAAAATTAGAACGCATGAAGTTAAGAAGGCATTAAAGAAGATGAAGACAAGTAAAGCCTTGGGACCAAAAGGTGTCTCTTCTGAAGTGTGGAGATACTTAGGAAATGAAGTAATAAATGGGTTGACTAAACTGTTTAATAAGATTCTCTAAACTAATAAGATGTCTGATGAATGGAGAAAGAGCATGATTGTGTCTATCTACAAGAACAAGGGGGATGTCCAGAATTATTGTAACTATAGAGACATTAAGCTTATGAGCCATACGATGAAATTGTGAAAAAAAAAAGTTATTGAGCATCATTTGAGAATAGAGACCAATGTCTCTATAAATCAATTTGGATTTATGCCAGGTAGATCTACAATGGAGGCTATCTTCTTGATACGACAGTTAATTGAGATATCAAGAAAAGAAGAAGGATCTATATGTCATATTTATTGATCTCGAGAAGGCATATGCTAGGTTCCAAGAAAAATTTTGTAGTGAGTTCTTAAGAAGAAAAAAATATCCTTAAAATATGTAGAGACAATCAAGGATATGGATGATGGTGTTACTATATGTGTGAAGGCCTGTAATGGCACATCAACTTATTTTTCAATCACAGTAGGTTTACACCAAGATTCGACTTTGAGTCCTTATCTTTTTGTACTAGTTATGAATAAGCTAACAAAAGATATCCAAAATGGGATGCCATGATGTATGCTATTCGCAAATTATATTATGCTTATTGATAAGACTAGGGCTAAGATTAGCGCTAAATTAAAATTATGGAGAAACATGTTAAAGTCTAAAGAATTTACGTTAAGTCAGAGTAAAACAGAGTACATGAAGTGTGAGTTCCTCACGATAAGAGGAGGAGATCAAGAATCTGTGGATATGCTTAGATAAAAGGTACCTAAGAAAGACGATTTCAAATATTTTGGATTAATTTTGCAAAAGAGGGGAGAGATTGATGAGAATGTCAGCCATAAAATTATAGTAGGTTGGATGAAATAGCACAGTGCGTCAGGATTTTTGTGTGATCGCAAAATCCCTCTCAAGCTAAAAGAAAAAGTTTATAAAACAACAATAAGACCTGCAATACTATATGAAGCTAAAGGTTAGCTAGCATAGAAGCAACCTGAGCATAAAATAGGGGTAGCGAAAATGAGGATATTAAGGTGAATATGTGGTTGTACAAGGATGGATAAGATAAGAAATGAAGATATTCGACAAAAAGTTAGAAGAGTACCGTTGGCAAAGAAGATGAGAGAACATAGATTGAAATGGTTTGAACATATTCTCCGTAGATCCCTAGATGCTTTGGTAAGAACAGAAGTTTGTTACCGAGAATATGACACGAAGAAAGAAAGAAGTTAGCCGAAAATTACTTAGGGAAAAGTAGTAAAACAAGATTTAATTAAATGAGAAATAAATTGACGTACCGCCTATCTTAGGACGGAGTGAAGGAAAGCTATTCGCATTGTAAAGTGGTAAATTTCCCGTGTTCCAGATTGTCCTATTTATTCCTTTTTTTTCCCCTTTTTTGTATCCCTGCATTTGCTTTTTATTTTAGGATATTTTATACTTTTTTATTCGAGTTCATCACTGTCGACCCCAACTGGTTTAAGATTAAGGTGATGTTAGTGTTGATGTCGATTATTGCGAAACTTAGCTTTTTTATTTTGGGTCAAATTTTGACATACTTGGCAATGATAATAGTGCAGTGGATTCGAGTTTGAATGTCGGGTTCGTATCCACTGTTCATGTCATTTCGTGTCCACACAACAATATCTCAACTTAATTCTCAAACATTTTTCACTAAAAAAATGAGCAGAAATAATTAGATTGATGTCGGTTTCGATCAAAGCCTTATTGCATCAAGTTCGAATATCTGAGTAAATGCATGCCGAGTTTAAATCATGTTTTATTTTTGTTTTGGTAATCGCCATTCGTCACTGACGGGGACTCTTATACAATTCATGAGAAACATTACCAAAGACCTCGTCAAGCTTGAGACAACGTTTGGACTCATACTTAATTATATCTGGTCCCACTAATGTTTCTTTTTGATGTTGTTGTTAACAGTGGATTATATTCATACTTTTCTTTAATCTCGGATATTCTAGGAGTTGGTAAAACTTGAGGAAAAATAAGGAAAACAATCCGTTTGATTCCAAAGGGTTGTAGTTGAAGGGTTGTCCCAAACCTCATGGGAAATAATTGACAGAATTGGAGGGCAGGTCTGCGTTACTTTTGTATAAAGGTTTGTCCTAATTTAGGGCAGTGGCTGAGAAAAGCGAAAGTTCGGCCGATGTTTGCAACCTATAGATGATGACCCTTTAGGCTCTGGGGTTGCACCTAAGACCTAGAGGGTTCCTTCGTGAAAAAAAGACTTTGTAAAAGCTCCAACTATGTCTCGATTTATTGAATTCACCTCTGATCATAAGAATGAAATGTGAATAATGCATCCTCCTCTCTTTGAAACAAGAGAGCTTCTCGTTTTGTAGGTGCCTAAAACAATTTTGTCTTCTCGATATGACATTTTCGTGCCTTAGAAACCCACAGAGGAATATTATACAATGTGACCCTTCATTTGTTTAATTTGTTCATGTAGAAGACAAAGGTTGTTAGGCGAGCGAGAGAGAGAGAGAGTTGAGACCTCCTCCAGGACTCCCACATTTTCATCTACTTAAGTCTTTTGTGTTGCGTTCGACCATTTCGTTTCTCCCACTCAGGGAAGTTAGTGGCTACACAGAAATGGCAAGCACCATAAGAAATGGTCATGGTGTATGTGCGTATGTCCTGGCTATGCTTGTATTCGCCACGTCGCCGCCACGAGCCATGGTACACGGACAAGCTGTGGTGACGATTTCGCAGCCGCCGCCTAGCGACTGCCCCTATCCTTGTCTCCCGCCGCCAACGACGCCCACAATCTACCCACAGCCGCCGCCATCTTTGCCGTCTCCGCCGTCACCACCTTCTGAGGTCTACCCGCCACCTTCCATGGTCTATCCGGCACCGCCTGGCGGGTACTTTCCATACGATTTTCCGCCGCCTTGGTACCTGCACAATGCACCTCCCCCTCCTGATCCCATCTTGCCTTACTATCCATGGTACTACAAGCAGCCTCTGGTGCCAAACTCTTCGTCAGAAATTCGCCACACGCGATCCTGGGTCATGGTTCTCTCTCTTCTGCTGATGATCGTGAGCTTAGCACTCTTTGGGTGAGTTGTTTTTGCAGTTACATTAAGGTCTCTACCTAGTTATAATGACGATATTGTGCTTTTTCCCCTCAAAGTTGCTGCTATTTCTCCTGTCTAGCAATGTGACAGGACGCCCGAAAGTAATATGATTCTGGCCCTCAAAAGTTTAAATTTTTATGTATGTTCAAAGTCACAAAATGTTGCCTTCTGTTGTGAATTATGGACCTTGTTTAGTTCTTTGGGGTTAATTCTTGCTGCAAACAAACAGGAAAGAGAACTCGGTAGCCTGTTTTAGCTGGCATTATGTGAAGAAGAAGCATTTAATTATGTCAATTAAGGGGAAAAAATTAGGAAGGTTTCGATGCAAGGAAAGCAAAAACAGGAGTCTTTCGAGTAAAAAAGAAGAAGACCAGGACATGTTAGTTTGAACTGTGGGTCTCAAATCAAATTAATGCCATGGCGTTGTCGAAATGTCAGCAGAATTGGTTTCTTCTTCTTATTCTTTAGATAATTCAATCTGCAATCGTCGGTTTTCCGGGTTCTCTGAACTTCCTCTGGTTGTCTTCTCTTCACGAATAAAATATTCCACCGAGGCAAATGAACAAATATGGAGGGCAACAAATTGCCAACAGATGAGAGATTCCAGGTCAACTTTGGGGGTGAACCAGGCCACGACATCAACACACCAACCCATTCATTATTATCACCAAGAATCGGGTGGTTAGCTTACGTTATTAGAAAGCAAAGTGCAAGCAGACGAAATTGGTGGTGGGGATTCATATTTCATACGTAATCACCTCCTTCTGACTTCCGAGAGATTCTAATCTCATCCGATGACGAGTTCATCAAAAGCCGAAACCAATCCCAAGGCGTGTGTCGTATGATCTTGTCACTGTTTATATGTTAATGTGAACTGTGAAGCATATATGTTAATGTGAATTGTGAAGCGTCAAGACGAACGAGCGTCCGTGATTCGACGGTCAATGAAATTTATCAAGAGACCGGACATCTCTTCCTAAGCAGGACACCAAATTATTATCGATTCCAAGGAGAAGCCAGGATTTGCACCGGTGCACGCACATCTTTCTAATTTGACCCGATTGCTCAATGACCCGAGTCCTCCAACCTCCAGGAGACGACCTGGCGCAAGAAGTTGTCTTCCATGTGGTCATATAAGATATTCTGAGAACAACATCCTCACTCGGACAACAGAAACCTTTCAAAAGGTTTGACATGGACGAGGTTTGACATAATATGCTTGTTTCTAAATTAATTTAAGAACCTTCGTACATTAGTTTTTATTAGTTAAGAAAGACGATTCAGATTGGCTGTGTTAGAACTCCCTGTAAGTTGGGTACGTAAATTTTGTGGTTAACTTTGACCTGTCAAAGCCATTCAGCCTTTGGGATATTGAACAGGTCATTTCTCGTTCCTAATTCAAAATCATGGCACAATAAAGTAACAGCTGTTGGGATACACCTATGCAATATCATAATCACACAAACACACAGAAAAACAGCCGCGGAACCAACAAATCCGAAAGGCACAAATTCCTTGAACTGAACAGGCCTTTGGAGGATTGGCGTTTTCTTTTTTCTTGGTCGAAAAAGGATTGGCGTTTACCGCTCACCATTATGCACATGGACCACACATCAACTATGACATTACAAAACCCTGATTTAAGGCTACATTACAAAGAAGTTTGTATACCACTCAAGAGAGAGAGCCCCGGTGCCAAGCCTCGAAAACTAATGTCTAACTAGAAAGCTCATACATTTGTTCCATCTATTGTGCAACAGAACAAGGCGAGGCTTGGTCAGAAGGCATCACAGCATCGGGTAACCTGCAAAGATTGTGACTATTAGGCAACAGAGTGAATGATCCAACTTTCAAAACAGGAAGAAACGCAGGCAGAAAAGCATGCATCACATGCGTTTCGCGTCAACTCAAAAACTGCAAAAGCAAATATTAACACTTTGTCCGGCAACAATTCATCACTCAGTCACTGCACAAGTGTCCAACAAGGTGTTGACTATTTTTATTGAGAAAGGTTTTATCAGGAAGCAGTACAACATATTCCAAGATTTTCATCGATCTATTGAAGAGGAAATGGCAACAGGAGTAAAGGTGTCTTTAAGATATCCTTCTGAAAATTATCATTAGTATCCATACTAATTGACACTTACATAGCACACATTAGGAAACTAAGGAAACAAAGTTCAAAGAAAAGTAGCTACCCTATCCAATGACAAAAGCCCAGTTAATATGGTTTAAAAAAGGATTTTAGGAGTACAGAGTAGAACCTACTGAGGATCAACACGCAGTTTCTTATTGGCCTTCTTCTTGTTCTTGCGTCGCCTTTTACCAGAACCAGTAGCAGCAATAGGCTGCTGTTCAGTACTCGAAGGAACAAAAGAGATCAAGGGATTCCCTACTGTAGAGGATGCTACAGCCACTGGTCTTGATATTTGGAACAAATGTTGTGCTGTAGGTACCTCTGAGCATGCCTCCGGAGTAGCACGACCAAGAATATAATCAGCTGGCCCAGAAGCTAAAGCTTCTTTATGCTCGGTATTTGAGATTTCAGAATTGCCTCCCACATTCGCTCCAACAGGACACGAATACTTAGGCTCCCGGTATGCAGCATAAAGTTTGCACTTAGACTTGATCGTCCTCAAAAGAACCATTTTCGACTCGCTATCAGCTGCATTACATCCTTTATTAGTTGAATGGGTAGAATCGTTCAAATAATGTATAAAAACTGGCATACCATATAGGATTGAATGGCAGCACGGGCTGCCAATTGTTCAGCCTCCTTTTTGCTTTTACCAACATCGCCGGTGTAAGTAACACCATTGAATACCAAAGAAGATGCAAAAACTGGAACTGCCCCCTGTGGCTGAATAGTTGTGTAATTGGGCATTTCCAAGTTCATCTTGGCTGCATATTCATTAAGAATAGACTTGCAAAAATTGCATCCTGTGCAGTAATGAAATAACCAGTGAATTAGTTAAAAAAAACAGAAGGATGAATCAAGAATCAAAATATAGCATTAAGAGTGTGAAGCAAAAATCTTGTTTTCTGGCTGCTATTGGTTGAAACAGATTGTAAAATATTAAAGACCACTCCCTAGTGTCTTATTATCTAAGTTAGCACCCAAGCGGCACCTTCATACCTCCTATCTTCATATTCCTCAATCGATTTAGTGGTTCCATATAGTCGAGAATAACTGTCATTCATTCGTTATAAACAATACCCGGAAAATCCATCTAAAGATCAGACAAGACACCAGGACCATGACAACATGACAAGAACATTTCGATAATGAGAATCAAATGTTGACCTCCTTTGGACGTGGACATAGAAAGATGAATTATATCATCAACCATAGAAAGGCACGTTCTTGCGATTGGCTTTTACAAGACAATATTAATGAGTAGAAATTGCAGAGATATCCACCTGACGTACAGTCATAGCAAGGTCTCAAATGATATGTTGGTTCAGCTCAAGGTTTCCTCAAGATATCCACTTGCATGATAACAACATGGCCGTAACTCAGAGATAACGATTTCCAACATTTCAGCCATACAACATATGCTAACCAACAATTCAAGTGAATTGCTCGCAATGTATATCAAGATAGCAGCAATAGGTAAAGAATTATCAAACCTCATGGATGAGAGGACAGCCTTCATCCTTCATCTTCTGCGACAAAAGATCCAATGCAATTTGAGCAACATTTTGCTCAGCTTCCTTTTTTTGGGGAAATGTGTCGGGAGATGTGAAGCTTTTCCCATCAACGAATACCGTTGACCTATATTTCGGGGCATGTTGAGACCCTTCATTAATAGTATTGTAAATAGGAAAATGCACCATTAACTTCTGCGTATACTCCTGCAACCGATTTTTGTACATCATATGCTCCGGAACACCTGAAAAAAATTACACGTCATATATAAGGTCTCCTTTTTGGTTATTAATGATGCACACATCACTAGTCTTTTGCCCACTGTCTAGTAGCATCATCCATTTTCAGGATTTTGAAGGTCCCTTTGACCATTTGATAACATGAATTAAAAAAGAGAATACATTTCAGGTTCTATACTCAAACAACAACTAGAAACCACAAACCTTTTTACTTCATAGAATGGGCATACTAAAGTAAATGCCAAATTAGAGGTCATTTCTGCATATACGAGGATACAAGGATGTGACACATCAAGCAGGGCAGTAAAATTTCTGGAAAAGCATGTTACCACCTCTGAAGGTAGCAGATCTTTTATTTCTTTTTTGTTTTCCGGTTTTTTTTCTGCAAGTATGTCAGATTTATCGTTCCAAAGTAGATAAAAGAATCCAAAACACATCAAAAAAAAGAAAAGCACCCTTTCCCCGAGTATCAAGTCATACATATTATGCTATGGATCAGTCTCTTCTTACTAATTGTTACATCATTTTTCCTGGTTCACCTTTTAGATTTAACAAATTCATTTCAATTTTCTCAAATATCCACCATCAATTGTAAAGTCGCTAAAATTTGTCACAACACCTTATATATCTATTTGTTCCCACATAGTCACATACATCCTCAAAACTACTTGAATTCTCCCTCTAATTATCCTTCTAGTCAACAAGATTCATAGCCAATAGTTAGTAAGAAAGTTCTTGAAAACGAAGTATTAAAAGTCATGGGCCAAATGTCAACTATTCGAATGGATCAATTGTCAAAAAACATAGTTTTGACCCTATGTGAACACATTGCCATGCACTACAATTTGGAAAAATCTTGGGCCATATTAAAATGGTCGGGAGAAATCAGGATACCTAGGGTACATTCATAGAAAATGAAACAATGGAGAGCAAAGTGAGACAAACCCCGAAGTTAGGTAAATGTTTAAGCTATACAAGATTATTAACATTGGTTTTTTTCACCACAAACAAGTAAATCAGATGAGAGATCAAAACAGAAGGCAAGACTTACCCGGAGGAGGGCAGGAAACCTGAGTTTGCTCTGAATCTTGAGTTGAAGTTGGAACTAGAGCCTGAGCAGGGATAGCTAAAGAAAGTTCTGGTTGAGAAAATTCATTGAGATCTTCCACTCTGGCTGGTACAGCTGAAAAAATGAGACGGACAATGACTGTCATACTGAAAGACAAAGGCTCTCTAGCACTTTTTACAAATCTGATATTAGATCATGGGTAAAAAACTCCTAGCATGAGACGAACAGCCTATAACATGGGGGGATGAATTGGGTACTCCAGAGTGTCCACCCTCCTATTCTTCACTGATAGAATTGACAGCAAGCCTCCCCAATAAATAAATAAAAGACTTTTCTTGTTTGCCATTGGAATGATAAAGTAAGAAATACCTAGCCAAGAGATTCCACATTTTTGGACCAAACAATTAAGAGATCTTCTCCAAAAATAAAAAATAAAACATGCCAGTCCTTTATTTCTACTTCAATCATAGCCAATTATCAGGTATGCCGTAAATAGTGTAATCTCGATGAAGAATTGGGAGAAAGAAACATAATGTACAACTTTTAGTTCTAACACCACATTACCCATTATATCTCAAATGATTTAATAATCCAGTATAGAGAAATACTGACTGTTAACCATTTTAGCCTAAAAAAAATTGGTCGATCAATTTATGTATGCCAAGTTCACATCTAATTAGATGATAACCCATTGGAGAATCTAATGGTTTAAAGTCAACATATATAGTAATGTATCCTTTCAATCAGGATAACAATTATTAGTCCCACTTAAGTGTATGCAGAAACTAATCGTTCTTGATTACATTATGCAGACTTAAGTCTTACTATAAGCCAATATTCGTCAGCAAGACTTACACGGAGAAGGTTTGAATGCCGGAGCTTGCATGGGAGACTGAGATGAAGGTGGAGCCATAACCTGAGCAGGCTCAGCAAGAGAAAGTTCCAATTGAGGAAATTGACTGAGATTGGCCGTTCTGGCATGCACAGCTGAAAAAACGAGACATGTGACTGTAATATTGGAAAATGATGCCTGTGCCACACACTTTACAGCTTTCCATTTCAAATCGTTGGAAAAAGGAATCATAGGATGGGAGGAACAGCCTTTCCTATTGGGGGATGAAATTAGGAACTATCGTGAACCGTACCCAGCCCCCTATATCATCTCCATGACAAAAGACACACTATCCTGTCTGTTTTTCGGATGGCTAAGTAAGAAGTATTTAGCAAAGAAACTCCACATCTATCAACCAACCGCTATGATCAAAACATTAGATGTGCACTATCCTTGTTTCTGCTAACATTGTAATCAACTTATCTATCAGGTCTTGAATATATACCTCAACCACATTTGAGATTCCAGAATAGAGGCAAACCAACTTTTAAGCACCTTCGCCTAAAGAAATTGGTCAATCAAGTAATGAATGCCAATTTCTAATATATCCTAATCAGATTACAAACCATTGGTGAATTTAGTTGTTCAAAGTCCACATATACAGTAATATATCCTTTCAATCAGGTCAACAATTATTAGTCCCACTTAAGTGTATGCAGAAGCTAATCGTTCTTGATTACGTTATGCTATCACAAATCTCATTACAAATCAATATTCATCAGCAAGACTTACGTGAAGAAGGATCAATTGCCTGAGCTTGCATGGGAGGCCAAGATGAAGTCGGAGCCAGAGCCTGATCAAGAGGAACTCCCGATCGAGGAAACTGACTGAGATTGTCCTTTCTGACAGACACAGCTGAAAAACGAGATAGATAACTGTCATATTGAAAGGCATTGACAAACGATGCCTGTGCTGCACTTTTTACAGCTTTCCGTTACAGGTTGGGAAAGCCGATCGTTCTTGATTTCATTATGCTATTGTAAATCTCATTATGAATCACTGTTCATCAGCAAGACTCACGTAAATAAGGGTCAAACGCCTGAGATTGCATGGGAGCCCGAGATGAAGATGGAGCCAGAGCCTGAGCAAGAGGAAGTCCCGATTCAGGAAATTGACTAAGATTGTCCTTTCTCACAGGCACAGCTGAAAAACGAGATAGGTAACTGTCACATTGAAAGCATTCACAAACGATGCTTGTGCCCCGCTTTTTACAGCTTTCCATTACAGATCATGGGAAAAAGTAATCATAGCATGAGAGGAACAGCATTTCCCATGGGGGATGAACTGAGGAAATGTAGTAACCATATCTAGTCTCCAAATTCATCTCCATAATAAGAGACATTTTATCTTGTCTGTCGTTGCAATGGTAATTTAAAAGTATTTTGCAAAGAAACTCCACATCTTCGACCAACAGCCACTATGGGAAACTCCCTGTGTCTGCTAACAATGTAATCAACTCTTAGACACCTGGTTTACAAAATATACCTCAAGCGATTTGAAATCCCAGAACAGAGGCAAACCGATTCCCCAAAAAATCGATCAATCACTTTACCAACGCCAACTTTCCACATAACCTGATCACCGAAGGTAATGCACATGGACTCGATGTTCATCAGAAAAATGGACTCAAAATAAGAGCTTCCTCACTTAGGGTTTTCTTTTCCGTCAAAACTTTCCAGGTCATCTCATTCAATCAAACGAATTTCGCAGCATTTCTCAACCACAGCGTCGTTTTCTCATCCAACGCACGAACAATACTTTTCTCTAGACCGAAACTTGACATCAGGCGTCTTTTAAAGCAAAGCACGCATTTTTCAGCGAGAGAGAGAGAGAGAGAGTGTGTTACGTGAAGGAGCGGACGGGGCCCGAAACAGAGCAGAAGCCAGATTAGAAATCGCACTCGCAGCCGGAGCCGGAGCCGGAGCCGGAGTCGGAGCCGGAGCCGGAGCCGGAGCCGAGCGAGGAAGCTCCACCTCAGGAAACTGGCAAAGATCGCTCATTTCTCTGTCCTTCCTGTGGGCCGGCCGCTGGAACGGGACGGCGGACGACGGCGGCGAGCGGCGGAGGAGCTCCGGGTACGGCGAAGTTAGGGCGTTTGGGGCGAGAGAGGCGTTTTGGGAGTAGAAACTGCCAGAGGCGTAGCTAAGCAAAATAGGACGGACAGTACGAATTCATCTTTTCACGTACGCTCACTCTCCGGCCCTGCTGTAGGAGATGTTGACCAAATGACTGACTGCCGCTCACGTGACACTCAGGAATTTGAAATTTTACTCTGAAATAGATTTATTGGGATTCTTTTTCTCTTTTTTTTTTATTATGGAGAGTCATTGGTGTAGAGGATGGGGACGGCCAAGAAGGTGAATCTAATCAATCTAGGGAAGAAGTTTGATCTTTTTATCCATTTTTGGAAACCTTCCCAGAATGCCTTCCCGTAACATAAGCAATCGCAAAGCCGGAAACCCTAATATGCCAATAAAACAAATTACCTCAATCGAAATTGAGAATCGTTTTGTTCGTCGGCGGCGGCGGTAGCGGCACATGGGCTGTTTTTATCAAATTAAAGTCTTTTTAATAAATAAGTGTAAAGGAAATGTTTTGATGTTCTTTTTTTGGTCGAAAAAAAGAACGGTTTTTGTCGAAAAGTGAAAATTTTGTTATTTCAGATGAATTTGATGGAAAAGAATAAAAAAAAAAGTAAAAGGCTGGAAATTAAACCTAATGGTGTTGTGTGAATGATTGAATGAGAGTATACAATGAGTACAAGGTGATTATTTCTTCATTTCCAAACTCCATTACTTGGCAAAGAGGCAAAAATTGGCGTCAACGACCCCCATCAATCAGTGAGGGCCTTGATAATATATGTACTCTTTATCGTTTTATTGACAAGCTATCAATTTCCTTCAAGTTGTCGATTATTTTTTTAATGAATAGTTTCGGTTCAAGCCAAACT
The DNA here is from genome assembly GCA_019149425.1 of Psidium friedrichsthalianum. Lineage (NCBI taxonomy): Eukaryota > Viridiplantae > Streptophyta > Magnoliopsida > Myrtales > Myrtaceae > Psidium > Psidium friedrichsthalianum. The sequence goes on from JAGVVM010003124.1 coordinate 25,622, forward strand.
TTGCTCTCATAAATATGAAAACAAACTATTGTCATAGCCTCCACTCTCACCAAAACCTCAAAAAAAATCCCTTCGACTATTGCCTCTATTACAATCTAAATATTGGAGACGCGCTTCTATTTCTAAGTATGGGTATTGTTATATGAATCTAAAGTTATCGCCCAGTTCAAATCTATGTTCTCTTAATCTTTCGAGTTGAACCTTCTATTATGGCCACACCTGTTTACATTCAAAAGAGTCGAGCTAAAAAAAGCTTACTACTTTCCAAGGTCGTAAGTAGTATTTGCAGCAATAATTAATATCAAAGAGGTCCGAAGCTAAAATTACAAAAAAAAAAAAAAATTCCTTTTGCGTCTCTTTGGACAAAAACAAAAAGGGAATTCAATGCACTGCCTTAATGTAAAGTCTGCTTTTCTTTTTTCGAAAAGAAAAAGATTGCAAATATATAGCTTGTATAAGAAGTCAAGAACCTATTCATAAAATTTGTAAAGTTTATAGCCGTACCACATTGGCAAGTCAAGATCTTGCCTATCTAATTGCTAGGATCAAACACTTTTTCTTCGCTTATGGCAACAAGATCAACTTTATAGATACCACGAGGAAATAGAGGTTAGTAAGAAAATAATATATATATATATATATATATATATATATGAGTACAAGAAGTTACCGGTGGAGCAAGAGTAGAACCGCGGTACTATACTTTAGGTCGGTTATGAGCCGCTCTATTTTTGCGAAGTAGAGATTTAGGGTGGGGAAGCTTTACAGGCACTTTTACCGTAGGCTTGTTGTCGATGCACTTTTCTCTTTTTGAGATAATCATTTTCATTCCCGCGATATTTTCAATTTTTATTCCTAATATTGTGAATCTGATGATAATAAATGCATGATTTTTCTTCTGGGGCATACAATAAACGCATGATTCAAAGCAAAAGAAAAAGATCGAGTGAATGCAAATTCAACCGAGCCATCTCGGACGAGGTGGCCTTGTCATAATCATGAAGGCCGAGACAAGACTCCCGTGGGCAGTGAGATGCATGAGTTATTATTTGTGTTTATTATTGATATGTATATATATATATTTGCCACTCTTCTTAGTACTTTATTAGTTAATTAATTTATTTTTTCCCATTTTTGATATTTTTAAAATTTTATTTATAGTATTGAAAGGTAAACGAGAAATTTTCTTTATAAAAAAAAAGAGATGGAAATATATTTTTGTCCCTTAAAAACCGTGTGCATTACGCAATGCTAACGAAAAAAATAACAGAGAATGAGACCATAACAAAATAAAAATTAGAGAATATCATGTAAGAGTTGAGGTTCGAAATAAAAATGTATTATTCTCGAGGGAAATGACACAAAGCATTTTTGAACTTTTGACTCAACACGCAGTGTAACCCATGAATTGTCGATTTGTTTAATATAGTTCTTGAACTCTAACTCAACGTACAATATGATCCATAAAATTTAGTACATGTTCAATTTAGTTGTTGAACTATATGGAAGTATTCAATACTATCCTTGATCTCAAAAAAAAAAAAAAAGGAGGACGACATTTATGGATTACATTGAATATGTATCAAAAGTTTATTAATCATATTAAATAAATTGAAAGTTCACAAATCGCACTGCATGTTGAGTTAAAGTTAGAGAATATACTAAATAAATTAAAATTTACAAATCACATTATACATTAGACTACAGTTTATGAATTATTTATGTCATCATTCCTGTTCTTGAAGTTAATTGGGTTTTGTGTAATTTCGACTTCTAAAATTTTACGGTCGTAGCAATTCAACGGTCAATTCCGAGGGAACCCAGGGGGCATGTTTGTAAATTGACATGGTCGGCTCCGTGTTTCGGCCCAAGCAGTCGGCATGTCTCTGATTTCTTCGCTACGCCCCCAAACAGCGCTCATCTTGTCGGTTATGCCCTAACCCTCTGCAATCTGCCGAGCTGCCCAAGAGATCAATGGCCGGCGCCAGAAAAAGACCATACCGCGATTTCCACCGTGCTCGTTCCCGTTCCCCACCGCCACCATCACGTTCTCCTCCGACAACAAGCGCTGTATCTCTCTAAATCAAGGTCAAGGTCAAAATCCTCCACATACCCCCGTCCTCATCGTCAAGCCAACCGTATCACCTCAAAACAAGAACTGGGCAAGCCGCAAACTTTCAAGTCTTACCTCGACATCCCCGATTTGCCTCCCAAGATCAGGGCTTTGTGCGAAATCATTGCCAAAACCCCCTCCCTCGCCGTCGAGAAGGTCCTCGAAGATTCCGGCATTGGGTACGGCAAGAAGATGTGGAGGAGGTGCTCAAGTTGTCATACGGCTTCCCGGGCTCCGCCGTCAAGTTCTTCAGGTGGTCCGGGCACCAGCTCAATGACGACCACAGCCCGTACGCTTGGAATTTGGTGGTCGACATGTTGGGTAAGCACTCTCTGTTTGATGCAATGTGGGATGCTGTGAAGTCGATGCGTAAAAAAGGGCTGCTTTCGCTCGCCACTTTCGCTTCCCTTTTTAGTAGCTACGTGCTTGCTGGTAGCTTGAAAGAAGCTATTATGACTTTTGAAGTGATGGGCCAATACGGCTTGCGGCCTGATGTTATAGCATTGAATTCGCTGATTAGCGCGATTTGTAGAGACGGTAAGACTGTGGATGCAGTGGACTTCTTAGGAAACGCGAAGGAGAGGGTTAGGCCAGACCCAGATACATATGCGATATTGTTGGAGGGTTGGGAGAATGAAGGTAATGTGATTGGTGCTCGGCGAACTTTTGCCGAGATGGTGAGAGAAATCGGTTGGGATCCCGCCAACGTGCCTGCCTATGGCTCGTTTTTATGTACTTTGCTGAAGGGTCCTGGTGGGATATGTGAAGCATTGAAATGTTTCCGGACGATGAGTGATCACCGGTGTTATCCAGGTATGAAGTTCTTTCGGCACGCATTGGCAGAGTGTATAAAGCATTCTGATCCCAAAGCAGCCAACTTTGTATGGGAAGCTATGGTAGGAAGACTTGGGTGTAGACCAGATACGGAAATGTATAATTCAATGATAGCTTTACATTGTTATACCGACCGCATAGATGTGGCTGAGGGCTGTTGGATGAAATGGTCTACAATGGGGCATTTCCTGACGATAGAACTTACAATATTTTGTTTCAGTTCTTGATCCAAAGTAGGAAACTAAATGAAGCCTCCATAGTGTTTACGGAGATGGTGAAAAATGAATGCGTGCCAAGCCTGGCCAATTGTAAGACAGCTGCCAGGATTTTTATAGATACAGGAGACCATCACTCGGCTATGAAAGTTTGGAAGTGGATGGTTGAGTATTACAGGTCTGATTTGGATGAAACTGGAAATACTTTGATTGTGGGGCTTCTTGATCTTGACAGGCTCCCTGAAGCAGTCAAGTATGCCGAGGATGTCATTGAAAGAGGAATTAGATTGTCCTCTTCCACACTGTCAAAATTGAAACAGAGCCTTTCCAAGGCCAGAAAGTTTACATGCGTATGATGAACTTTCGAGGAAGTGGAGAAGTCCTCGTGTACCTTAAAAATTCATTCAAGTCTTCATGTTTAGACGGGGGGATTGCTCCGAAAGAAGGTTAAACAAAAGAAAATCCCTTTGTGTGTCTGTAATTCATTAGTTAAAAATATGATGAGCTGTTCATGTCATAGTTTTCTCGCTTCGGTTTCAACTCCATGCGGTGCCTCCTCGCGCATCCGGAGCGGGGTGACTGGGACAGTATTAGTAAATGAAATTTTCGCCTCCCCCCTCCTTCGTGGATAAATTGGGCATGAGCTCTTGTGCGAGTCCTCGAGGAGTTTAGGGACTATCGTGAAAAGAACCTGTATTAAAAAAAAAAATAAATACAAAGGAAAATTTGGTAAAACAGCATTTATTAAAATTAAACGGACCTAGGCTTGACACCTCCTTCAGGTAAGTGAAGGATGCTGTCAGGTAACAATCAATTATTT